>JAVSCE010000030.1:0-124072 GCA_032199065.1 Smutsia gigantea
GTTTATGCATCGGTGGGTCACTTAGGGAACACCGAGGAATGTCTTACTTTATGTTGTCGGATAGGCTCCAAACCTCGTGGCAGGGCCCTTTTTTATTTTTAAGTTGCATCTGTCAATGGTCCAGAAATTATTTGGCAATGGACATAGGCAGTAGGCATGATAAATTTCAGGAATGTCCTTTCCCAAAGACATTCTGCTCCTTTCTCCAAATTCTACCTTTTAGAAAACAAAAGCCAGGAAATCTTGTCGGCCAGGTCTGGCTTCTGCCATACTAAGGAAATGAGGCACGGAGGCTAAAAGAGAAAAAAGAAAGAAACAGAAAGGGATGGGGGGGACCCTAAATTAAAACCTCCAAATGTTGTCATTAATGTGGATGGCAGCACTAAACGTAGCACCGCCTTCCGTGCAAGGGTCTAAACTTTCCTTCAAGTAACGGAGGGAACGTTCTGTAAAGAAGGAAACGTCAGGTCGTCGGCTCCCTGAGTTTGTGCAAGGGAGTGTCGGGGAATGCATATTTATTTTCCAGGCACCACTGGCTCCTCCTTGAGAGATTATCCTTAATGTCATTTTAATTTGTTGGAAAATATAAATCAATTTTGTGTCCTCTTTTTCTTGTAAGTTGTTTGCAAATGAGTAAGTCACTAAAACTCAAGAAGGCTCTCATAACTGCCCTCTGTGAAAAGGATGGCCAAAACTTGTCTGCAGAGTCAGCTTGGTGACCCAGTGACACTGAGTCAGTCACACGCCAAACAGGCTGAACTGGTGTCAGTTTAAGAAAACACCATCTATGAAACCTCACACGGCCGCTGGTTCTAAAGCAAAAGTTGTTTTCCCCCTTACAAGTGGATAGTCCTTTGTCAGGAATTCCTTTAAGTATCAAGATGTTCTTGAATTTTTTTTTCAGTATGATTCAATTTAGAAGCATGGGCTGGTGTGTAGTTTTTCAAAAGCCTATTTTGTAAAGGTACGTTTACCCATATTCAGGGAAACAAATAGTAAGCTGGATGGAACACAAGCTTCCACCAGGGGAAGGAAGACTAAAGAGTTGTTTCACACGTTTGGAAGAATTATACCGTCTTCCAGTGATTCACCCTGGCCACAAACACCAGCAGTTAGAGGTGGACTAGCTGTGAAAGCTGCATCTGAAAAACAGGTTCTGACAGTGCCTTGGTTTGTGGAGTGGTGAGTTTAAGGGTGGCCCTCCCTGGAGCTTCTGGAGAAGACATATACACAGGCACTTTCAGATATCCCCCAGTAAAACCCTCTTTCCCCTCTTGAATTGTCACTGTTCCCTGACCAACTTTCCATTTCCCCAAGTCTCATGGTTTGCAATTATTTGTTTTTGTACATTAAGGAGGTTAAAATCTGCCAAACCTGATCCTAATTTTGGGTACCAGGGAAATGGAGAAAATGTACCAGATGTAAATAACTGCTTTCTGGGTAAAACTATATAAACCTTTAAAAAAAACAAATAAAAACTCACTGCAAGAGAAAACTATGAAAGTGATACATTTCATGTTGTAACAGTATGATGTTGACTTCTGATTTTCCATACCAGGCTTTGGAGGTACAGCTCAACTGTTGACCAGTTAGATTTTATATGAGTATGTGAGTATATTAGCTCAGTGAGTCCTGTGTAATTAGAGACTGATAAAGAAAGGATGTGTTGGTAGAAGACCCAAGGTTTTTCAAACATGAGTTCATGCATGAGTTTCATTTTCATCGCATGCTTTGACAACTTCATTGGATCTGAATAACCAATATACTGAATGTGTAAAGATCATTAGACCGCAGAAAGAAATGACCAGAATTCTTCCAAGTCTCTACCATCAGACTTTATCTAGAATCTTCTTTTTTTTTTTACTTCAGCTTGCAGTAATAGTGGGCAGGTGTTATTAGACTGATCTACTTACACATATTTTTGTTTTTTGAGTGAACGTTAGAGTCATCAGATGGGAAGGTCACATGTCTGAGTTGCACCTGATATGACCTTATTCCCAATTCTCTACGATATTATGAGGAAGTGATTTCTTCTCCTGTTGTTTGTAAGAAAAAAGTGAGAATACTTTAAGTACATGTATCTTTATGCAACCGTTTAAAATCATGTTTCACCTGTTCTAACAGAGCACAGAAAGGGTGAATCATTCAGTAGCTGTCTTGGGTTAATTTTGTCCACAAGAATGCCAGAAGTTGTCTCCCTGAACTTGCAACCTTATACTCACATTCCAGGTGTCCATTCTTGTGTTACTGTGCACACCTTAAAGTGAGCTGAAGGTTTATAATTACTACAGCCTGCGATGGAAAAAAAAATTGCCAGAAGCCACCTACACCACCCACTGTAGGACTGTCCTTGGCATGGTGACTGAGGCGTGGCACATTTGCACATGGCAATATGAGCTGTCATGTCTTAAGTAGCAGTAATGCTAGGGGATGCCTTTCTTCTTTGAGTTGTATTACTATCTCCTTGAATGAAACGTATTTCAGTTTTGAATCATAACTGGGAAGTGTCCACACCCATCTCACCCCAGTATGTAAATTCCGTTTCTCCCAAGACTCCCAGCTATGGGAGCATGCAACCGTCAATGTTATGAAAGTGGCTTAGCTGAAATGTTTGCTTTCCTGTGCTCATTCACTTGAGCAGTCCAAGTGACACATTTGACAAGGCAGAACAAGAAATTTATCCTTTCAATCAATATGGAGCCTTTTGCAATGGAGGCTGAGTTTTGGAGCAAAGTAATGGTAAGTTGAATGAAGTGTTTAAATATCAAGGGCACCATGCTGGGCATTTTCCTTGGGGCTTTTCATAAAATTAAGATCAAAAGGGAATTTATAATCAAAGGAACGTAGTCTTGCTCATTATTTTAAAGTGAAACATGCTTTCTACATACCAAGTGGTATGAGTGATAAATGACTTGGGATGAATTGTTTGCATGTAAATTTTCTTAATTTTATTGATGAGCCACACTGAACAGCTTGTGAGCATGAAAGATGTGACCTTATTGAAGCAATATGACTCACCGACAGAAAAGAATCATAAAGCCGACCTAGGTTTTTAACACAAATGAAGCATTTCTTGGAACTCTGTGTTGGGTTATTACATTTGATTTTCTTTAAAGGTACCTTTTTGAAGATTGTGTGTGTGTGTGTCTGATAATCATATATTATGACCAGAAGAGCATGATATAGGGACAACTCATGTCTAAAACCAATTTTTTATGATTTTTGAGCTGGATATACTCAGACCTGCTATTTGTCTTTATGTTACTGAGAACTACTGAGGTTACTGCAGATGAAATGGTCAAGTTCTGAAAGCCTCACAGAATGGCACAGATTCCCAGGCCTCACTGAAGCTGGTTGATCATCTATGTTACAGTTTTATAATCTCAAGTTCCCCTGCTTGAACAACCCAGAGTCAAGCTAGAAGATCACAGACCCCAAAGTCCAGCCTGGCACTCTTTCACTTAGTATATCTCTGTCCCATAGCATCAATTTTCATTTTCATTTCTCCTTTCTAATGTGAACTTGAACTTCATTGGAAATAGAAAATTGTGTCTCAAACAGGTGATTTTTAGACTGAAAGGTATAACATTCTCTTCTGGTGGCAGCAGTGTGACCCATCCGTCTTTCCTGGTAGTATGACCTATACTACCTTTTCTTATGATATGAAGTTCACTCCAAAGACAAATTAAAATATCTATCTCTAGAGTAATCACCTCTGTCCATTAAAGAATATTCCCCAGCCCCAATGTCTTAGATTTTAATGTTGTATCTAAGCAGGCAAGCTATGTTGTATAGTTCTGGAGAAAGGAAAGTAAAAAATACCATATCATTCCCAGACATAATTTAAAAAGCACAATTTTCAGATCAATGTTCAAGTTTTGATAGATCTGCTTTTGATTATCCAAGTCATTCACTCATGTACTCAGCAAGCATATCAACCAGTTTTGGGGGAGAAACTGAACCATCTCTGTGCTCTTGTAATATTTAGATTTTTCAAATTTATTTTTTTTAATTAGGAGCTCATTTTGACAAACCATAGAAAAATGAAAAAGCTTTTCTTTTTTCCTGCATGCCCTCTGGTCAGGAAGGAATGTCTGTGTTCCAAGGGGCTAGGAGCTGATGTAGCAGCAGACACTGATTGGCTTCAGGGTCCTAAGAGAGCCCGAGGGGCCTAGAGGCTGGAGTTCAGGAAATGCGCAAAGGATGCGATATAGTCATTGTTCCTGTGCGCTAAGCACCGGCAGCCCCCTACCCAGGGAGGTTCCCTGGTGAGACAGTCACATGAGAGACTGTCAGAATGGTAAGGTAAACCATCATTGCAAATTCAAGCTACCTGTTGTTCTGTTAAAACTTGATTACCCAAGCTGCCATATTGAAAATCCTCTCCTTGGGAAATCTGGAGGCTCTCTTTGGCCCCTGGCTCTGGCTCTGCCACATGTTGTTACCAGTTCCCTTGGCAGTGGGTGGCACTTGCTGCCAGGTCAGTGGCCCCGGAGACTGCCTTAGGTTGCTGGCGGCCACTCAGCAGTCTCTCCTCAGCTACTCCCAGGCTGTTCAATAGACAGAATGCCTGCCAGCTCCGACACCCAGGGACAGGGATGGCCCACGGCGGAAGGCCCTGCAATTCGTTATGACACAGTAGCTGCTCAGAAACCTGTGTGAATCAACAGAAACGGCGTTTGGAGAGCCTGGCATATTTTCACAGTTTTTCTATCACAGTTAACACCCCCACCTCTCTTGTGGTTGGCAGGGTGTTATCTTAACGCATAGGTTGTGAGATATGGAGATTTAATGACGGGCTGGGTGCTGTCTGGTGAGTAAGCAGGGTGGTTGTGAGAAATGTAAGCCTCAATCATCTGAAGCTGGCAATTTCATACATAATGTTGACCTTCTCTCCCAGGCTTCTCTGCCTGGAGGACCAGACTAGTTCCTCCATAGTTTCCTTTTTATTCTTTGTCTCTGGTGCACTTGAGTTCTCGCACATCGTCACTCTTGTGGACACTTCTGTTGCTTAGACATTCACTTCTGCTCTGGACATAACTGGATAACACTTCTCTCAAAGAGGAAAATAATGGCCCCTGGAACCTGGAATTCGGGAGCTTGCCTCTAGGCACAGCTTCAAATCCCCAAGGCTGGGTGCTGCTTGAGGACAGTTGATAGATCAAGCCTCTGCCCTGCACACCACCGAGCACAGTGGTATCGCAGGCCAACTCCAGCAAGGATGGACCGACTATAAGGATGCAGGTGGCAGTGGGTGGGAGGCACAGCGGGCAGCAATCAGCCATGTGTGTGACTCAGGGGAAGCAGGCAGTGATGACCGGCTGGGTAGCCCTCAATGATCATCACCATTCAGGAGACACAGGCCGTCTTCTCTTTCTCAAGCCTAAAATCCTCAATGGCCCTCATCACCTTTCTCCAAATGAGCTCATCCAAACAAAACATCAGGCAAGTGCTCACTGAATCCAGCCTCTGTGTTAACTGCTGTTTCTGCCCAGAACACTGAGGAAGAAGACATGCTCTTCTCTCATGAAGGTCAAAATACAACTGAGAGACAAAATGTGCACATGTGGAACAATTAGAGGACAAAATAATATGTAATTAAGTGGCAGAGTGCATGGTTCAGACATGACAGGAAATAGTGATTGTGAAGTCAGGAGTTTACACTTGGTAGGAAGCCCAGGAGACTTGGTAGGAAATGGGAACCATGGAAAGTGTTGGAACAGTAGAAGGGCATGATAAAAGCAGTGCTTAAGGAAAGTTAATTTATTCACGTAGATTAGATTGTGAAGGTTCTAGAGCCAGTTGGAAAGCTATTGTTATAGGACCTCAGCATGGTCTGTCCCAAACCAGAGTGGCACAGGTGGAACAGGGAAGAAGAAGCATATGTCTAATTAGGGGAAAATATGAAACACTATTGATGTTGCTGGATGGAATCTCGTAGGGTGCAAACTACATAAAATTAGCAAATTACAGCTATCTTGTATAGGGAATAGTCTATCTTTGCTCATCATAAAAGAGAAGTCTAATTCTTCTCCTTAGACCTACTCCTAAAGCCAGCAAATATTTCTCTTTCCCTGTGCATTGTGTTAACCAGACCCTTTCTAGAAAATTCTCCAGACACCAGTACCCATCCTGAGAGCTCAGGCCAAACTTTCTCTTCTAAGCAATACTCCTGCCACCTGAAACATGTTAATCCTTTAAATCTCCTCCTTTCTCACAGCTGCATTTGTGATATTGTGTGTACCTTTCCTAAGTTCTCCTTCTTAACTGTTTGCTGAACATGAATGAAACATTTTTCTTCTTTCTCCCTCAGTTTTATTTCTAGATAGTTTGCATCTTATATCTCTCCTCCTGTCTAACTTTATTCACTTCCATTTGCCCACTGATATCTGGTTATTTAGCAGCATACTTCAGCTTCAGATAGCAAATCTGCCATGCATGTACATAGTTGTATTTGAGTAAAGTCTCTCCTACCTACAGAAAAAAAGAGGTATGTAGTTCACCTGCTAGTTTGAAAGGCGAAACAAGTTATCACGAGTACACAAATGAAGAAACCAAGGGGTGGCATGTTTAGACTGACAAGCCCTGGATAGGTTTCAAGGGAAGTTTTGAATTACAGAAGATGAAGTTTAAGGTGATGGCAAACAAGTTCTATTTGACCTATAGGGTATTTTTTAAATAGTTTTTTTCTTTTAATCTTTGAGTCTACATTTAAAATCCAGAAGATTTAACATCACAATCCAGAAGCATATTTCCATGAAAAAGAATCAAAAGATGTAGCAATAATCAACTGAAGCTGGGTATTGCCGTCCCCATAGACAGAGCATGCATTCTCCTCTCTACCTATGAATCAGAATCTGTGGACATCTGAGTTTTTGACCCCTGATCTTACCAATGCCTTGTTTTACAGAAAGAGAAATAGAGGCATAGGCAGGTTAAATAAGCTTATCAATGTTACCCATGAGGGTGGTAGCAGCACAGAGATTAGAACCGAGATTTGCTATGACTCCTTGACCCTTTTTCCTTCCCTGTCGAGACTGCGGTGTTTTTTTTCCTGAATACAGGACCAGAAAGGTTGGCAAGCTTGAGGAATGCCCAGACCTGCATGTGGGAATATGCTCAGCAGTTGAAAGGGATATTAAGCAGGTGTTCTGAGAGCAGGAATCTGGGAAATCCAGAATACTAACATATCTCAACTGTGACTCTCGGTGTAATTTTATTTTACTTTATTGTACTTGCAATTTTATTTTACTTTATTGTACTTGCTACTTATAATTCCAAGAAGGATCACGCCTCATAATTAGCTTTCCCCCTTTATCACAATTAGTTTAAAAAAAAAGTGCTCTTGAAAATATGGCAGTTGCAATATCCCATTGAAAGCATTTGCATTGAAAGTGTTCCAAATTTCTAAATTCAATTTACTAATAAGAAGTATTTTTGTGTGGTTTTTCTTGTCCACTTTCCTCTGCTGAACTCAGTTCATTTCCTTAGGTCTCTCGCCTGCACTGTTCGTGTCTCCGTCTCGAATGTTAAATGACATTGGCACTTGGCTAGAAGCGTGGAGCAGGCGCTGCCTCTCGCAGACTCTGCTGCGCTGTGATCTCCGCCCACTCGCAAGGCAGGCAGGAGGGGGCCGAGATCATCCTGCTTATCATTATTGATGTGGCTTCAGCGACCTCTGCTGTGTTTCCGTCCAGTGCGATTCTGGATGTGATTCAGAAAACACCTGCTGAAATCCTTACGGGAAAGCCGTGTGCGTGCCAAGGCCGGTGATTGGTGCCGCTCTTGAACAACATGAAGGTCAACCTCTTGGCTCGCCTCTGTAGTTTTTTTTAACAAAAGTCAGAATTCTTTATTGAGTGCATTTTAATACAGACTTAGCACAAGCTGGTATTTCTCCTTCTTGCATGGTCACATTCAAAATAGCCTTTTATTTAAAATGGAAGAAGGGTGGGGATTTTGCAGGGCATTTAGAATTGAGGATGGATATGAAAGAAAGATTTTCTGGTTCTTTGAAATACAAGAAAGCTTAAAATTAATGTTTGATCTCTTACGGTTTCACCTTCATCATCCTCAAAGGAACTGTACCTCTGTGATTGCTTCCTTTCCCTTTGGGGGATCGGGGGGCTTCCTTCCTTCTCCCCAGTCTCTTGGAGCTTTTGGCTGATGTAACAAGATCACTTCCTTGCTCTGGTGAGGATGTTTCAGCCCTACCGTTTAGCTGTTGTTTTCAGTAGAGGTTCTACATTTCTACCTGCTTTGTGAATGTATGAGTTGTACGTAAATGAACGATGAAAACTATAGAGGTATTTAACACTAAGAGGCCACAGTAGAAAGTGCCCATGTTTAAGAAGTTCATTTGATCTTAGACCACGTTGATCAAATGTGATATAATTGATATTATAAATTGATGAATGTTGCCAATAATAATTAACATATATTCCATATTTAGTAAGTCCTAGGAACTGAGCTAGGTATTTCATGAGTAAATCTATTTCAGTCTCCATTATTTGCCTATATTCCTCTAAAATGAATGCAGTAGCCTGTGTGGATTGAGGTTTAATTCTAAGCATAGTGCTTAGGAGGAATATGGACAAATGGAAGCACATTGCACAGCCAGAGAGAGTAGATGTTCTTGAACTTGATCCTACAGCAGCATCTCCTGGAAAGCTGGTCAAAGCAGAGGTTGGTGGGCCTACCACTGTGTGCCTCACCCTGGAGTTTCTGAGTCAGTGGTCCAACATAGGACCCCAAAATTTGCATTTGTGACAAGTGCTAGGTGATACCAATGTGCTGGTCTGGGCAGCACACTTTGAGAGTGGCTGGCCTGCAGCTCAAGATGGTATCTCAGGTAGGACAGGTAAAGTAACCCAGATTGCTGCCCTGGAGAAGCCACTGTCCTGGGCTGCAGGAAACTTCCCACTGCTTCTCAAAGGCTGGCATGTGAAAGTGATCCAGAGGTTGAACCAGGGATGCTGCATGTGACATCAGCTGATTGGTGTCAAACCTAGGCTAAGGGTAAGGGAGAACATGCGGTGGGCTGCCTGTGGCAGAAGCACAGGGAACTTGGGAAGCACTCAAGCAGAGGAGTGCGAAGGCTTTCTTAGCATACAAACTGGTGGTTCAGAAGCTGGATGCAGCCTGTGGCTCTGTCCTCTGTGAGTGTGCACAGCTGTTAGGTGTTTGACTTTGAATGCCACTGGGGGCAGGTATCCAGTCCCCCCCAGTCCCTATCGCCTCTTAGTCCTGCCAGTTCATCCACAGAAGGCCCTGGAGCTGAAGGCCCCTGCTGTACGTGTGACCAAGCAGCTGGTGAATGCTGATTAGATTTTCTTTCTCATAATCAGCCATCTGAACTCTAAGAATGAGAGAAGTGTCAGTAGGTAGAGTGATCCCAGCTGGTTCACTTGCAGGAGCTGCACACTGGAAGAGAGGACCGACTAGAATCTTTGCTTCCCTGGGGCTGATCCCCACATCACCAGTCAGCACACTGTTTCCTGCCAGGCCCTCTCAGTTGCCCCATTCACCCTCCAGTGGCTTCCTCTGGTTCCATGTTAGAAGAACCGGCCCACAGTGGTCACCAAACCTAAATGGCAAAGACACACGAGAACTGTGGCTGAGCTCACCCTTTCTGTCCCTCTCTGCAAATGTCACCCAGGTCTCTCTCCCTGAGTCTAGTGGGCTGTACCCCTGCTGGGACACAAAAGGGCCCTTCCTGCCAGAGGCTGAGACCCCAGACCATGAGACATCTTGGATTGGCCAAGCTTTGTCAAGAAGTGATGAGACAGAAGTTTGGAATTGGTTACAAAACAACCAAAAGTGGTGTAGTATTCTCGGGGGAGAAAAGCTTATAAAGAAGTTCCAGGGCAAAGAAAAAGGAAGAAAAATGGAAATAGCAGAGAGAAGTAACAAGACCAAATTAAGAAATGGAAGACCTAGGTATACTGTTGAGAAGAACTATATTGTCAGTGAAAGACACTTTGTCCTCGATTCATTTAAAATAAAATCAGAGAAAGAGCTACAGGTATGTTTCAGAAAAAGCCCTCACTGACAGCTGTAATGACCTGCTTAAGTGTTTTCCTCCTTTGTCTCCTGAATTTGGTTGCCAAGTGTTTGGCCTCACAACCCCCAGGCAAGCACACACCTTTCTCCGTGATGAGAGTTCTGGCTTGGGGCTGCCATCCAGGTGGCAGAGCTGGGAACTGCGTATAACCGCTTCCTTGGATCATCTTTCCATTCGCTCTCTTTTCTTTCTTTCCTTCCTGCCATCCACTATTCCTTGGGAGACCTTTGGTGCAGGGTCCAGTGATAACCTTGCAGGTAATTTTTTCATTCACAGTAAGTCACTTTCTTATAACTGAGAGCAGGGGCTGTATTCCTCTCAGGAGAAAAAGCACTTCTTTGACATGTTTATGTTTTGAAATAACAATATTTGTCTACATGAAAATATGTGTGATTCCTCTCTGCCACACCATATGGCTTCTCACTATTCATAATCCAAACACTAGCAGCTGCTGCAGAATGCGAGAATGAGGGCTTTTTTTTTTTTTAAGTAAAAATGGGCTATCTATTGGATGCCCCATGCAGTTTCCACAGGATCACTAGTTATTCGGCAGAAACCTACATTTGGGTCCCTTTCGTCGATCCATCATGTTCTTTACTAACATCTCAGACGTTCATTTCTCCATCTACTTTCATTCTGTCCTCCTTTTCCAACCCTGTGCCTACTCAACCTGGGCCCCGAAGGAGCCATTCGACCTTGGGAACATACCATCCAAAACCGTTGGCAACTGAAGTTCTCAGTTTGGGTTTTGTTGACTGATGACAGCTGCCAGAAAAACTGCAGTGAGCATTTGCGTTGCTTCTCCATGTGGCTTCCGACGGTGCTGAAGTGCATTATGCATTTGTGGTTAATCCGACACATGGAGGCTCTGAAGCAGTTCATCGTTCCCTCTCAGATCCACATGGCCCGCCTCTGAGGTAATGAAAAATGGAGGGTAGCAGAAAATGTGGTTTGCAGAAACCCTTGAGGTTTCAGAAGGAAGCGGTTTGTAGAATACGTGATGCTGGATGTCCCTGCAGAGACCACCACAATCAACAATACAGCATAGTCCGATTTCCCAGAGGCGTACCTGCGGGACTTAACTTACAGCATTACATAGGCATTCTGAGGCCCCCTCAAAGCTGGAGGTTTTAGAAAGTCAAAACGCTCGTTATGCTGATTCTAGACATCCAAAATTGTAAATATCCAGACCATTTAGAAAAAACGAAAAAGTCCCAAAACGTGAGCCTCAAATGAGAGTATAGAGATCATTGCTTCAATTTTCCACTTCAGTTGGGTTAGTCATAGTAATACCTTGCATTTGCAAGTACCATCGTTTTCAGGGTGTTTTCATAAATATTATAGTGATTGAGACTTTTTTCTGAGAAGACTGTCAGGTGACCTGAATCAGTGGACATTTATAAGATTGGGATATTATCTCTGTCCAGGACGCTGTGTCCCGTTCTCCCCATAATGGGTTTCACCAGTTTCGAACTTGTATCAGTCGTCTTCCTGCAGCCATTTGTCTTTTTTGGGCGTCTATTGTCCAGCTCTCTACGTACCTCCTGCTTTTATCACAAGTTATAATAGGGTGATTTATCAATGTCATTCTCCATACTCTCCAACAAGAGAACAACTACAAGATATTATAGAATCAGTCTGCGAACCTGATCTTTAACCACACTCTCTGACTTGAAATGGCATTTTTACCTCTGTCACCCCTGAGCTCATCAAGAGGTCTTGGAGTCAGCCTTCATGTCGCCAGCCTTTGCCTTCCAGATGCATTAGGCATTTGCTTCAAAAGCTTCTCTTTTTCCAAAAAGAGTATCTGACAGTATTTCCAAGTCATTGTTTTGTGTGTTTAGGAGCTGTGTGTGTGTGTGCACGTGTGTGTGTGTTTATCAGCTTCCATTTCCCATTTCGATGTTTCTTATCATCATAATCAGCCTGACTCGGGTCAAACAGATGACTGCCCCTATAGTCATATGATGTGATTTCAGGGATAAATAGTCCAAATAGTTAAAGATGATTCCTGAAATCCCTCTATGTATCCATCCTCACCTTTTGCCAGCCCCCTTGGCCCCAGGAAGAACTTCACTATGAAGACTCAGCCCTGCCCATCCCTGGAACCATCCTGACCCATAGGTCATTTCACTTGAACAGGTGAGAGTTCTGCTGTTCGAACCTGGTACTTGGTGGGCCTGCGCTGGGCACCCTGTCACCAACCCACATTTTAGTTCTCACCATGCTAAACTGGTGGGTATGGGTTGCTGTCATTTCTTTCTAGTTTACGCTTTCACCCTCCTGCTGAAATCACACCATCCCACCCCTGCCCACTGGCTGTGCCGCTGACCAAGCCCTGTCCTGTGTTCCACGGCCTCAGGGTGCCTTCCAGGTGTGCCTACAGACTATAATTTGTAGGGCCACACTATAATTTTCATGGGCTCTAGTCACTTTCACCCTCATGGTTGAAATATTTTTTAAATGTTAAAAAATATTTTTTGGTGTAAAGACAAAAATATTAATATTAGATATTAAAATAGTTCTCTGAACATGAAAGTGTATTTTTTCTTCAGGTTTTAATTTCTTTAAAACAAATTTATTTGCATGAATTCCCAAAAGTATTGACGGCCTTAGGCACTGTGCCTGCCTAGTTGCCCCTGAGGGATGACGTGGCCCTACCTGGAAACAGAGCTTCATGGCAGTGTTTCAAAGTTCAGTCCTTTGCAAACCACACTGAGAAATGTTATCGTATTGCAGTGCCCCGTGCTAGTTTTCATATATTTTTCTTTAAATTTAGCACCTTGGAGAAATTGTAATGACTGTATTTTTTACAAGGAAGTTTTGTCACTAGCATAAAGCCAGTATAACGTGTTCTTATGGACTGCACATTTGTGCCCCCTGCCAAATCCATATATTGAAATCCTAATCTTGAAGGTGATGATATTTGGAGGTGAGAACTTTAGGAGGTAATTTAGTCATGAGAGCAGAGCCCTCAGATAGGAATCAGTGCCCTTATCAGAAAAGACACCAGAGAGCTTGCTGCTGTCTCTGCTCCACCACGTGAGGACACAATGAGAAGAGCTGTCTGCAAACCGGGACGTGGGCCCTCTAAGAAATGGATCTACCAACCTCATCATCTTGGACCTCCCAGCCTCTAGTACTGTGAAAATAAATGTTTTCTAAGCTATCTAGTCATGGTAATTTGGTATAGTAGTCCAAGCAGACTGAGATGCTAGCCATAAGTACAACATATTCATACAAATTAACATAAATGTATTCTGCAATGTTTTAAAATTTTCAGTTTGTTCATGTGCTGCCTAACTCCAGTATTCTGAGCCCCTCAGCATCTCTCATCCTCTCCTGATCCTTGTGGAATTAATGATTGAATTGAAGCTTAGCTCAAAAGTGCCCACTCTATTCAGAGTTTTCAGTTTATTCACTCTCCACCCACGGATACCCAGCTACTGTCCAGGTTCCTGCTCCAAGGCAAATGAAACCAGCCAGACCTCCCAACTCAACTTAAGCATTGACAAAGAATTACCCCCCACGAGCGAGATTTTCCTGGATGCATCATTGGCTATCACAGTCCTGACTTGCTATTTCCCTCCAGAACAGGATCTCTGTGATCATGGAAATATCCTCTATCTGTACTCCCAGATGAGGTGTCTACTAGACACATGTAACTACTGGAAGTTGGAAATGCAGCTAGTGTGACCGAGGAACAAAACTGTTCCTTTTATTTCCTTTTAATTAATTTAAATACCTCTGATGGCTGCAGTGTCGCACAGAACAGCAATAGGGTGTGTGATTTTGACTACGATCATTCTTGGGTTCTAGATCTCCATCCCAGAACTAATCAGTTCTGAAATCCTTTCCTTTCCATGAGGCTTATCATGCCACATCAAGTATATTAGTGGAATGGATGATAATTAAGCGGCTGTTAGACATTTACACTTTAGTGTGAAAGAAGGCTCTGGGAAGAGGTCTGACAGAAGGAAGCAAGACTGGAAATGGGAAGCCCATGTGCTGCTGGGAGTCTTACGTGGGGTGGGGGTCATGGCGGACAGAAGGGAGAGATAGAGGTATCAAAAAGTAATTCCCCCCTGCTTTTCAGTTATGCAAAGCTAACAATACCCACAATCGCTGTATTAGTTCTGTTTTATCTCCTGAACATTCTCCTCTTTGTCCCTTTTAAAACAAGGATCAGTCAGAGTCAAAGGTTCAGGTTCAGAATAAGCAGTCTGCTCAATAGTTTGTCATTAACCTACCAAACCTAGAAACCAGCTT
This sequence comes from Smutsia gigantea, assembly GCA_032199065.1. Taxonomy (NCBI): domain Eukaryota; kingdom Metazoa; phylum Chordata; class Mammalia; order Pholidota; family Manidae; genus Smutsia; species Smutsia gigantea. The sequence continues at coordinate 14,333 of JAVSCE010000030.1, forward strand.
GAGCTGCCTCCAAACCCCAGTGTTTAGTGTTCAAATCTCTGGACCACGGGCAGCTGTGACTGCACTGAAGCAGGCCCCGAGGACCCCAGTGAGGACCCTCCCTGTGCAGCACATGCTCGATGACTATCCCTCCATCCCCACCCCGCCCCCACTTCCTCACTCCCTGAGCGCCCCCTTCCGTGTGATGTACAGCCTCTTCTGGGGGACTGTGAGCTCAGAGACCGTGACGCTGTGTGGAGCACATGGAATGAGACGGTAAAATTGATGATCTAAGCCAAGCATGGGATTCCACTCCTCTCACCACTTACTGATCTTGGAAGGGGGACATGACCTAATGTTGGCTGCTGAAGGACTTCTGGAAAACTTTCCTACAAACAAAGGGAGATGCAAGGTGATGTTTCCTTCTCTGCTGGCATTGTTGGGTCTGCAACGAGGCCAGAAACTGTAGGTGCCATTTTTTACCCATACGAAGTACAAAGATGGCCTGCTGGAGGATGGAGGAGAAGGGCGAGCAGGATCCTTGATAGGGCGGTAGAGCAGGCAAGTTAGCTAATAACGCTGACACACTTTGCACCTCCTCTTTCTGAGGTAATAAACCTCCTAGTAGGTTAAGCCATTTTGAATTGGGTCTTCCTTTTGCAGCTGAAATCATCAATGCTGATATAATGCTCATATATTGCAGAGTTCTTATTGCCTCTAATTTGACTTAAAACTTCACACCAGAAAATGAGCAGGCAGAGCCTTAGCTTCTTCCTGCTTCATGGATTGGAGAGATGGTCCTTTCTGACAGTTATTTTACTTCAGGGGTTCCTCTCTTTATAAATCACTACCAAACTTTGCCTAGCTCTTCCTCTTTAATATAGGAATAAAAAACTGGGCAACTGCTCTCTTCCACTGTAATCAATGACTGAACATAGTTGGTTTAAAAAAAAACCCTAAATAGCAAATGATAAATAACAGAAATAAGATGTGGCCATTTGGTATAATGTTTTTAATTACAAATATAAAACATTGTTTTATTTGTATCTTTAAGAATGAGCCCTTTCTCAGCTAAACATGGGATATTGAACACTTATTTAATGAGCATAAGTCTATTTCCATTGTGGAGAAGGTGCAAAAAATAGCAGCTTTCGCCCCAAGGCAGAAACCCTTTAGAGAGTCTGTCTCCATTAATGCGTATATTGATATACATGCATATTTCCCATTAATACTAATAGAAGTTAATGTGAGGGTATAAATCACCTGCATTTTGATGCAGCAAGAATCTGATGTTGGATGATTTGAGATGAACTGACAAAATACATTTATCTGGGAGCTAGTTCTTAATATGCCTTCATCTTGTAGCCGAATTCCTCTCCTGTGACTGAAATATTCATCAAAGGCTGTTTCTGCTTGCTCTTTCCTTTCTGCTTGTATACCCCTTCTTATCAGCAGAATAGATGAAGTAGACCAAGTTCTGTGACTATGTACCTCTACTCAGGTATAATTTCCGGTTCTTTTGAAAGAAAAAGGGAAGGGACAGAGAAGAGAAAGAGAGATTTTCCTATTCGTGGGGAGCAGTGTGAAGGGCCAGGCAAAATTAAGTGTACACGTGTTCTTCAGTCTGGAAGGCATGCAGGATTCCACAGTTCTAGTGTAAGGAATTTACACATCATTATTCCCCACAATGACCTCAGGCGCTGTCCACTATATCAAGCATCTTACCTTCAAGCCTCCAGAATGGCATTTTATTTACCTACCCTGTGAATGCGCTCTCTGGGAGAAATGCATTATATTACCCATCAGAACAGTGGCAGCGCTGTCCAACCTATATGCCCCGTTCTTCCAAAATGTGCTCTTCCAACCTTATCCAACTTCAGCTCCCCTTTCTTCTCTGATTTTTCTCCTCCTAACGGGATCCTAATCTCAGCAATTGCTCATGGAGACTCTTTCGATTTAGTCTCTTACAGGCAAAAAAGAAAAAAAGGATACTCTAAATAAAAAGAAGTACACACACACGAGTATTTCTCCCTAAAGTTTCTTTCCGATAGCAAAAATAAGAATCAGACAGGAAAAAAAACGTAAATTGTAAGTAAAAATGCACATAGTCCTTATTTACTGCTAGACCACATGACCTCAGAATTCTGAAAAGTCAGCACAGAAAAGGACATGTGACAACAGAGCACAGGAACGCTCCACCCAGCAGCTGCAGCCCTTCACAGTTGGCAAAGCCCTGGGGTTTCCCCGGGTGTTTCGCAGGCATGGCAAATACTGTTCGTGGCCCCTTTTACAGATAAAGGCACCGAGGCTAATTGAAAATACTGCATAAAGAGCATCATTGCGTCCTGTATTAATAAGCTGGAGATCATTTCCTTTCTTCTCTCTTCCCAGATAGGAGGGGAATAATTAAATACACGGCTTTTAAATCCTCCGAAGTGTCTTAACTCGCAAAACCTATGCAAAGCCCTCAATGAATCCTGGGGTCCATAAAACATTTCAGAATTATTTTGGTCGTTATAATCTGCTTTAACTCAACAGAATACTAGGATTAAATTAAGGGCTAATTAATAATAGTTAAACATGAGTGAGAAAAGTATTGTGCTATAGATGTTTCAATCTTACTCTAAGTTGAGATGACTAGTTAAAAATGCAACATTTTTAATAGCTATTAGAATGTAATACTCTGTCTATAAACTTGAAAGTTCTATTTTTAAGTGAAAACATTATTACTGTGTGGAAAGCTTGTGCAGTCTAACTCTTATCCACATCAGAGGGAAGGAAACATGGTCCTTTGGACAGTGAAGCTCTGGCTCAGGCATCCCTAATCTAATGGTCCCTTATCAAATTGTGGATGGCAGATCTAGGAGGAGCTAAAGGTGTGCAACCAACCACAAGAACAATTGCATTCATTCATCCATTTATTCAGTAGTTTATTCCGTGTCTGCTATGGGCCAGACCCTGTGCAAGGAATATATGCAAAGAGAAGACATGTTCCTGCTGCTCAAGGGCCTCCCAGGTAGGTAAGGGAAAACCTGTGGAAGGTCCCTGGAGGAAGGGACTATATATTTACTGGGGCATATATAGGTTGTCTCACTCCTATTTGTAGCCCTAGTCAAGCAGGTAATATTATCCCATGACCATATAGGATCATGTAGGAGGCCTTCAACAGCTGCCACCTGCCACTGACTGCCATCATGCAAGGAAGTGTTGCTGTCAGCTGTTATGGTTGATGTTGGAGCCCACATTCCTTCCTTCCAAAGTCTCTGGAATGGGGAAGAGAAGCTAGGAGTGCTGTCCCCAGGAGGATTTGCTGCGTCATACCTTCTCAAGCAGCCTGGAAGCAGCTCTCAGGCATAGCTGAATGCAACTGAGGAATGTCTCCTCTCATCTCCAGGGGTAGAGTGTTCTTCTGGCAAGTTAACCAACCAGTCGCACTAGGAGTAACTTTGATAACCCCCTGAGAATATATTAGGTGGCAGACAGCCCTTGGAACAGTGGAGCTGTGGCAAGAGAGACTGCCTCGGGAATGGGGAGAATTTAAGACAAAGCCAAGATAAGAGCTGAGTCTTCCTCACCCAGAGCATTAGGAAGAGAGGGGAGCCGCTGGGTTAAACAGAACGCAGTTCAAATGAGCGTGAAGGTAAGATAAATACACCTGGTAGTAGATTCAGCCATGGGGCCAGCACCAATGCCAAAAGTGTGTAAATGTGGGACAAGCCAAGGTTGGTGACTCAACAAAGACATAAGAATTGGGACTTCGGGAACTGAAGTAGGACTAAGTCGACAGTTGAAAGAAGACAGGGTTGCAGTTGCTAATTCTCAATCCCAAAATGCGAGTGTTCTGAAAACTGAAATTTTTGATGGCAAAACTTCTCCTAATTGATAAAGGCTTTCTATAATCTTGCTTCATCCCTCTTTATGTGGATATCAATAGTTTTGTTATAGAAATATCCACATCTTTGATTATGCGTGATGCTGGGGCATTAAGTAATAGAGAGTTTAGGGATATATTGTGCTCAGATGAGCTTGCTATCTCTGGGATCCTGGGGACCAGGGTGACTGAGACAAGCCCACCGGCCTCCCTGGGATGTTTTGCGCCTGACATCTGCACCTCCCACAGTTTAGTTTTTATTAAAAAAAAAGCAACTGTTGGGACAGAGACTCTGTCAGCAGGGAGTTCTAAAAGGTGTTGAGTTATCATGAAATAAGATTGCTTTTAAACTGTAGTGTCTTTAAGCTACATTAGAGGACATCTAGGCTAATAGTTTTGGGGTTTTTAAGGGGTCTCAGATTCCTTTGGGTATCTGAGGAAAGCTATGATCCTTCCCTACAGAACACTGTACATATAGTCCACAGAGTAAATTCTTCATTCTCTTTGAGGGGAGCCTATCCATAACCCCAGACTAAGAATCCCTGCCCTCAGCTTTTAGAGGACTAGCAAATTTACCATGACAAAATTAAGAGCGAAGTTCAACTTTAAAAAGTGAAGATCATTTCAATTAATCTAATTCAGTGATTCAGTCAAGATGAAATTGCTGTAGAAGCCCAGAATTCCCTGGTCAAAGGGTGTGTGTGTGTGTGTGTGTGTGTGTGTTGGGAGGAAAGACTGGGCAAGGGTTAGGGGGGCATTCTTCTGGCTTCTCAAGAAATTATCCATACAAGTGTCATTAAACCCTTGTAGTTCTATTGAACTTTCTGCCCTTATAACAAGGAAACGGTCCACCCTGAAAGCAGAGCTTGCAACTAGAGGTTATTTTCAGTTCCAGGATCTCGTAATGATCTTCTGTATCTGCTTGGAGATTTGGGTGCTCCTACGAAGATTCCTTTTCATCATCGGCAATAGAAAAACTTGCAAACTACTGTCAAGGCCCAACTATAAAGAATTTCCAGCTGGCATTGTAACTATATAATAGTTTATTTCCCCCTTGCTGTTTTGATTTACTAGGGTTCTAATCCATTATTTTCTAAAACTAAGTGTTTCCCAGCTTTTTATATGTCTGATTTGATGGTTATGATAACCTACTCCCAAGAGTATAAAACTGGAAATGATGAATCGAAGAAGTGTGTTCATCATTAGCAAATGCAGAAAACAATTCAGTCTTGGAAATTCAGAAACTGGATAATGGCAGATTTTGCTTACCTTTATGACAGATCTGTCACCCATACCAAGTGCAATATATTGGGCTGTGTTTACTCATCAAGAGTATCCATGGCTTCTGACACTGGGCTCTGCTGTATTTCTGATTTGTGCGTGTGATAATTGATAGAAACTGATGGTACGTGCATTCTGATGGGAAGTTAAAGAACAGGCATGTTTGGGTATGAGTAAAATGTTCACGTGCCCTTCATTTTCCACATGTTAATAAATAAATAAGATTAAATAATTAAATGCAATATAGCAAAAATGGTCAAGTTCTTGGACTCTGGAGTTAATACAACTTGGGTTTGGATCTTGACTCCATCATTTATCAGCTAAATGACTACTGACCAGTTACTTCATCCTCTCTATGCCTCACTGCCTGTAAAGTGGGATTAAAAATAGTATTTCCCCACAGAGTTGTTTTAAGAGTTGAAATAATGCAGGTAAAGCACTTAGTGCAGTATAATATTATCTCTCAGGATAATAATGATTTCCCAGCTCTGTTCTCCCACAAGAACCCTCTCTGTCACTACTTGGGCTTAGATACAACTGAGTCCCCAGATGTGCCAAGATGTATATTTATTTGTTATTTTTCCGAGCTCTGAGTTATCAGAGAGGATGAGGGGAGGGAAGGGGAATCTCCTATTATCATAGTGGTTTTTGCAAGAGAGGGAGGCTTTTGCAAGCCTCCAGGAGAAATAGGTCTTTTGTGTACTATACGGCAGCCCCCCAGGGACTTGATGTGTTCCTGCTGAGGTGAGTGGAATAGGCAAGCCACCTATGCTTGCCACCAGATGCATCCTGGCACCTTGTCCATCTCTGCTGTGGCCCTGTGGTCATCACAGGTGAATGGACGCAGATCTGTTCCACGCCAAAACATCCCAGGGAGGTGGGTGGGCCTATCTCAGTCACCCTGGTCCCCAGCAGCCCAGAGTTAGCAGGTTCATCTGAGCATGATCCCCATGCTGTCATCTGTCTCTGCAGAGTTAGGCTGAAGAAGACCCTGAGGGGTTCAGCCAGCACTGAGACAGACTCTCTGGGAGAAAAGCTGCTGGCCTTGCCTTATTTTTCTGTCAGCCTTGAATAGCTTTGAGTCTAAAACTACCTGTCTTATTCCAACTGAAATCCCATAAAGGTCTGGAAGAAAATAACCCCATTTGGACATTGGTAGGGAACTCGGTCAGTACATTCCCCGGTTCTGTTAAAGTGTGCAGATCTTAGTTTCTTGGGCAATTAATAAAATTTCAAAATGTGTATCACACAAAGGGAGAGGTTCTAAAGGAGGAAAACTTGACAAGGCCCACTATGTTTAAATAAAGGTAAGTAGGTCCTCCATAACTTGGCTTGGCAAAAGTTAATGCTGTGTATTTTGTTAAGCTCTGGACTGGCAGCTGCAGAGGAGACAGGCTGTCTTTCTGACACATGCAGAGACTGCACCAGGTTGCCTTTCCTCCTGGCTGGTAATGAGGAAACTCATAATCATTTAAAACGTTTGAAAATGAGATTCTTGGTAATAAGCAGCCCGTACAAGGTATCAGAGAAAGCAACATTTTAATGGCTATCTTATTAATGATGATAAATTATGGTGTAGTTTCATTGTATCCCCAGATGTAAGGTTCAAATGTAAAATCAGAATCAACTTGCAGAGCATGCCTGGACTTTTCCACAGCACTAAAATCTTGTCATAGTGTATGGTGGGCAGACCGAGCAGAAAATACCTAATTCAAAAAAAAATTAAGACAGAAAGAAAAAAACTACGTTTTTTCCTGGCAGAACTATATAATCAGCAATACCTTCTACTATGTAACTGTGGACAGTGATTTTCCAGAATAGGGAGAACATGAAGGAACTTTGCAGTATTATGTTCCCACATCTACTTTTACCACTTTTTAGCTTTTCTTTTCCTGCTAGTTTACTGTCTAAAGAAAAGGGCCCAGATTTCTTGTTTACTTGGCCTTCTGGACTTCCTCGTGCTTGTGCAAATTAGGTTTTTAATATTTATTCATTTTAGAAACTTTTTATTATCATAAGACTTGTGGCCAGAGGAAAAGAAAACATGAAATGTATTGAATTACTTACAGTGGCGATTGATGTTATTATAATACCATGAATGAAAACATAAAACAATAGGCTGAAGTTAGGACGCATGGGCTCCAACTCGTGCCACTCCAAGAAGCCCACTGGCATCCTGGAGACATTTATTTGTAATAACCAACTGCTCAGGTCCCTCTGGCTCTGAAAGGTCTGGGGCAGTGCCCAGCAGTGTGCATGGCAAGAGCCCTCGGAGCCAGTCCCTTTCAGGAGCATACACCCTCCCTGACCTCGTTGGACCTCTCTGATTTCCCTCACCTCTATCATGAATATAGTAATAGCATCCCCCCAGAGCACAGTCAGGGAGTTAGGTTAGGGAGTTCAATGAAATCCTGGTGCCCGAGTGGAGTGTGTACTGCTTATTATGCACCACCCAGCCCCACTTAGGGCCAAACAGCCACCCAGAGAGCCTCTGGAGCTCAAATGTTCTTCCACTTGCCGGCTGTGCCACCTTGGGCAACTTACCTGACCTCTCTGTGCCTCAGCTACCTTGCCAATTAGACAGTGATACTAATATTAATAGCACCCTACCCTATAGGATTGTTGTGAGGATTTTTAAAATCCTCTATTTTGGCATGTACTTCTTATTATATGTCATTGAACCAGCATGCTTTAGGCATTTTATCTCTTTTCATCCTAACAGCAGCCTATGAGGGGCTGTTCCATTCTGATCCCCATTTTACAGACAAGAAAACAGAGCCTAGTGCATGGTCACAGAGCCGGCCTGCAGTGGAGGCAGGGTGCAAACACAGGTCGCCCTAATCTAAAGCCTGTGCTTCCCAGCCCCGAGGAAACAGCATGGTCCAAAATACTAACATGCGTCCAGGGCAGGTCCAAGGAGCTGGAGCCCTCCAAGCTCAGGCAAGCCGGTCCCCACGTCCCCAGATGGGCTAGCACACCAGGACCCTCATTTGCAAACCGGATTCGGAACTGAGTAGAGCAGCATCTTCAAGAGGGCACTGCAAACACTGCCTAAAAGTCAAGTGCTTTTGAAAACATTTGCTTGATCATGTGCCACTGATTGAAAGGAGAAACAAAACTCAGCTGCCAAGCAAAGGTGGAAAGAAAATGAGGAAACAAAAAAGTAGCGACAGACAACTAGTTAGCACCTCACCACAGACAGCCACCAAGAGCCACTTGGAAAAATAACCTAACAAGTAAAATGACTGTGGTTTTTGTCAAAAGTTATTTTATGCTCCAATATGTAAAGTATTTAAAAATCTGTTATTTTTCTATCAAAGGGTACAAATCTACAGGACCAGTTTTCTTTAGTGGGAAATTCCTTAAACTTTTTGGCACTATCACAACACTATTGCCCCAGTGCGACTTTTGCAGCAAAAAGCTCCCCGGCCTGTGTGCTCACCTCTCCGACTTGGCAGGAGCAGGGACAGTTTCCTCTCCAGTCCCAGCATCTGCTTCAGGAGAGAAAATGCACTCATGCTTGCAATACTTCAGAAGAAATTCCAGTCCAGACTTTCTAGGTCACACAGCGGGTAAGAGGCAGAGCTGAGATTCAAACCCAGGCAGCTTGGAGTCCGTATCACCCACTCATCTCTTCTGCTTCTTTGATCATTTAACCTTATCTGACCATGACCTGGGCACCTGCCTCAGGATGGACTTGTTTATCCTTTCCCAAAAGAATCCGACATTTTTAGAATCTCTGAAACATCCTCCTCCCCATCCAAAATGAACCTAACTTAGAACTCACAGCTTGAAGTGCACTCCAGGGCTCAGCCTGAAAGTGAAGGGGAGTGCTGAGGTGGGGCAGGGGGGAAGCCAGGTTCACAGGAGTCAGGCTCGGCACCTGTTACAGGAATGGGGTTCAAAGCATACCCACAGAGGGTCTCAACTTCTCGGAGGGAGAAGAGCCTTACTTGAGGTGTCTTAGTCAGCTCAGGGTACTATGACAAAAAATACCATAGACCAGGGGGCTTAAACAACAAACGTTTCTTATAGTTCTGGAGTCTGGGGAGTCTGAGATCAAGGCACCAGAAGATCCTGTCTTGTCAACAGCTACCTTTTCTGCAGATTCTCATTTGTAGATAGACTGTCTTTTCCTTGTATTGTCACATGGCAAAGATCAAAAGAGAATTCTCTCCCTTTTCTTATATATAAGGATACTAATCCGTCATGGGGACTCCATCCTATGACCTAATTAACTCCCAAAGGCCCCACTTCTAAATACCATCACATCAGAGCTTCAGTATAAGAATGTAGAGGGGACACAAACATTCCATCCACAGATGTAAAAATAAAACATCCAGCCACATTTTATCTTGTGTCTTTGTCCCAGTTTCGCCTACCCCGTACATGTAATTGGTTGTCCCTTCCTAGGAATTACATGGACTCCTTTCTCTGCTTCTAGTTTTTATTACTTCGTACCCCAAACCTTGCAGTAAAGTAACTTTGTTGACCTCACTCTCCCATTTTCTCATCTACCTTGCACACAAATGTCTGATCATTTCCTTCCCTACCCAAGAGTTCAGAACTCCCCATTACCCATATAATCAAAGTAGTTTTTCCACAAATTTTTCTTGTCCCTCTGGGATTTGATTCCTGCTCAAGTGCATGAATTATCTGCTCCAAACAACTAGTCTTTCCTTATCCCTTGATACACCTCATGGATCTCACCTGTGACTTCCTCAACCAGTATCACCCTTAGATCTAGTAAGAAGAGCCTTTGCTCCAGCTTCACTCTCTAGGGGACTTTGCTCTGGCCTTACCCTTCCTCCTGGGGTAAAGAATTGGCAAGGCCAAGGGGATATGCCCACCCTGAGCCTAAGTCCTGCCATCTTGTCCAGCTCTGGATACCTGAGACCCAGAACTCCCTGCTCCGATGGCCAGTGGCAGCTTTCATGGCCTGCGTGGGGTGGGAGCAGGGGTAAGAGGACTTGTTGTTGACTTACAAGGGTGAGTGTTTATGCGTATGCATACCAGGAACATGGGAGCAAAGGGGCTGACTTTGCCTCATGGCAGGGGCCAGGGGCTGGCTTTTCATTCCACTGCCAAGTTCCAGAAACTGGTGATAATAAAATGTATTTATCAAGGTAAAAGGAAAGAGCCTATTTTATTTAACAGTTAGCTTCATTCATAACTTTAAAATAGAACACATTTTATTAAATAATAGTCTGTTAGTTTGACTTACGACTTTAAGATATTAAGACATGAGGTATCTGGGTTCCATTTGTATTTCTGACCCAAGATCCAGAAGTGTTAGGGGCTCACCTTCCCTCTACTTCCATTTCTAACAGCTGAATTTTAACCAATCTTTTGAGTTAAATGTCAGTTCTCTCCTTTACCAGAAAGCCTGAGCTGACCAGCCCAGCTATGGTGGGGTTTTTTTCCCTTTGCTTCTTTCATTCACAAACCAGTGTTAGTGACCTACTGGGTACCAGGCACTATGCTGAGAGTTAAAAATACAGATAGGAAGAAATGTCCTGTTTTCCCCAAAGAGCTCACATGCTAAAAAGAGTCACCGAAGTACCATGACCATCCTCCAGCACCTTCCATTAGCATTACAGTCAAATTATATGCCTAATATGATATGCCTGCAATTTCTCCTTCTAAAACCCCAATTCAAGTCACCATGACTTCAAAGCTCTTTTTTCTCGTTGCTTATTTCTCAGTTCTTATGTTACCTTCCCAGAGAGATCTACCCCCACTTCCTAATGAAAGTACCTGAGTCTCTTACTACCTTATTATTCTATTTTATTTTCTTAATTTGTTTACATGTTTCCTGTGTCTCCATCTAGAATTGAATTCCATGAAAACAAAAACTCTGTTTTCCCTTTAACTGTCCCCCTGGTATACACAACACCGTCTGGCATATAGTTAGCACTGTGTAAATTTTTGTGGAATGAATGAATGGATGATTGCAATAGAGTGCGGTATATGCAGGTTGCCTTGAACACCTCACAGGAATCTAATTTTATACGGAGAAAGTTGGTTTTAGCTATATTTTGCACTTGGGGAACTGGGGATGGTGGGAAATGTGGAGACATAGACGGGGGTGACAATACATTCAATCATGCTGAAGAGTTTGAACTCCATTCTGAAAGCCAAGAGAAGCCATTGAAGGGTTTAATCAGAAGTGTATGGCAAGATTGGCATCTTAGAAATGCCTTGAAGCCAAGGGAGAGAAGGGACAAAGGAGGCAGTCCTGTAAGCAGGAATTTAAGTCGGGGTAAAGCTTACTGTATGGAAGAAGAATGGGGGTTCCTTTCAGGAAAATAAGAAGTAAGCCTAGCTTTAATCAGGAAATCTACACACACGTAAGGCGACCTCCATGCATAGTCAGGGTGAAAAACAGGGTTAAGAGGACAACTGCATGGAGGAATAAAGGAAATCAAGCACTCTGGTGGCTTCTGGGTTTCAGATTAGATGCAGGCTTTCTCAACCCGGATTCCTGGAAAGAATCAAGATCTAAATCCAGAGGCAACTACTATTTACAGTGAGCCAGCTTCCCTCCCAAGGATCTGGAATGGTTCCAGATAAGTGCCGTTGGTGGAAGAACTAAGAAAAGAGTCACTCGTACCATTTCCTGTGTTGTGTAGGTCATGTGAGGACCCTGTTGAAAGCTGGGTAGGTCATGGTATCACTGGGGAATATAGAAGTGTAGAAGCATATTTGGGGGAAAGATAATGAGTTCAGTTTTAATCTGAAGTTTGAGTCTGAGGTGAGGAGTAGTGAGATTTGACAAAGAGAGAAACCAACATACAGGAGTTAGCTGGTGCCAAAGGAATAAAGGAGGTTGTCCAGAAAAAGAGAAAGCAAAGGGAAGATCTAGGGCAGAGCTCTGGGAAGCCTTATTATTTATGCCCTACTTTAAAGATGCAGGTTGAAAAGTTGGCCAAGTCAAGGGATCCTAGGAGAAAAATCTAGATGGAAAAGGCAGAAGTTTGTAGAGAAACAGTACAGAGCAGTGTGTGGCATTTGGGAAGACAAAGGAGCTTCAAGAAAGGCATGGTCAATAGTGGCGATCACAAGAGTGAAACATGCATGTGGATTTGGCAACATGGGAGAGCATCCCAATGATTTCCCATTTTGAAGTCAAGTATATTCATTATATAATTTTTTTTATTATCATTACTACTAGTAGTAGTAGTAGTCATGATAGTTTCAGTCATAGGATGGGGTAAGCAGGCATGAATTTCTCTAATGATGTTAGAAATAATTTTTCAAAATCTCTGAAGGTATAGTTGCAGGATTATGATGGATCCTTCACTGTTCAGAGCTACAACAATACATTCTAGGAGCTCACTTCTTAAACGTGACCAACAGATCCTACATCTAATACGCTATTTCTGTGTAGCTCACCATTAAAACAAAATCCATCTTTTCTTTTTTCCAGTGATGTGAATGTAATTTATTCTCATTTATTAAAGCTACTTTCTGGGACTTGAAAATGCTTTCTAAATGTTCACTCCATTTTTACATTCGCAATCCATTTCATTCAACACGCCTTACTGCAGACTGAATTGCTTGCTAAATTTGAAAGAGATCAATAAATAGCAGCAAAACTACAGGAGGTCATTTAATTTTTTTTTATTAACAGACCCAATAAATCTGAGCCTATTTTCTTCAAATAAATCAGCTGGAAATAAAAAATTGCTTTGGGGTACTTCATGAGGTTAAATCTAAAAATAAAATTTTACTTTCATCTGTGGCTCATATTAACATGACAAAGCTTCAGCGGAGCTTGCTTAGTGCAGAATTTATGTCCCCCATTTGCACAAATATCTTGTGTGTTGCCATACACACATAAGTGAATAGATTTGAAACAGAACAGAGTGAAACTAAAAATGCAGTCCATAGAAGTTCTGTGTTAAAATATTTGAGGGTACATGTTAAAATTCTGCTTGTTATGCAAAAGTTTTACAGAAACATTTCATTTTGAAAATGGCCTGGGTTCCTTAGAATTTACCATGGCTACTTAAAGGAGGAAGAAAACTTTAACCTCAAAGAGTGGTTGTATTTGAGTTCATCTGGAGGAGGGATGATACTGCTTCAAGGGTAATAATACTTTGCTTCAGCTATAACTTTTATTTTGGTGAGCTTCAGTGAACAGTGATTAATTGACTAATTAGAATTTCAAAGGGCAGTGATAACAGTGGTGAGCAGAAGTGGCAGATGTTCAAGCCCATTAAAACACAGCCATGACTGAGCCTTCCCTTCCCCATCTCTCCAAGTCTGCCATTCCTTCCATTTCTCTCTTTTCTGCAAGTTTCCTTGGCCACTGGGGTCTACGCTGTCCCTTACTCTCCTTACCTTCCCCCACTAGCCTTCCTTATTTTCTTCTTTATCCCCTTTTCCAGCCTCTTTTTAATAGCTTTTTCACCACCCACACAATGAAACTGAAAAATATGAATCTTTTCCTTAATAAAGTTGTATTTTCCCTCTTCTTCAATTAGAAAGTGAGTTGTTGTTGTTGTTTTCCCCAACCTACAATGGCTCTTATTTGTGTAGGGCACCTAGATTTTGTTCTACCTCTTCTATATCAGTGGACCACAATATCAAATGGATTTCCAGGCTAAGAGGACCCACAAGTAGCTTAGGAATAGTGAATTTGTGCAGATAAGTCAACAATTAGGATTTTTTTTCCCAGACACAATCAATATCACTTGTCTTTAAGAGCCTAGCAACATGAAACTATTTCGCACATTTTCCTTCTTGCCTAAATTAAAACTGAAAAATCAGGCAAGTGTATCAAGCTACTCCTTAGGTAGGGGACGTGCCCGCACAGAGCTGGGCGTGACCTGTCTCAGTTCAGGCTCCTACACTGGCAAGGAAATTGGGCCACACCCTGGGAAAAGATGCCAAGAGCATTTAACGTTGAGTGTACTTTAGCTCGCTTTGGCCTGATCACTGCTGAGACCTGAACCAAGTGGAAATGCAGCAGCCTCTGACTTCATAAAAAAATTGCAACTGGTTTGTCGGGTGAATACCCTCAGCATTACGATTATGATTCTATACATGAAAATACGTTATCCCCCAGGTAGGAAATGTTGGCTAAATACATAAAGTCATTTTGTTTCCGTTACCTTATAAACCCGATTATTGCAGGCAAAGGGTTTTGCCTTCAAGATTTTCCTTCCCACTTCTTCACTGACCTTCACTCTCTCTCCAGATCTTTTTGCTAAGTGACCCCCGCGGAGCAGAAGCTTCTCTTATGATTAAATCGCAAGGCTGGGAGCTTCTATTTGCAGCTTGGTCTCAGTTATACTTACCTGCCCCTTGTTCCTCCCTTTCTTATGTACATAATGAGGATAATGATACTTTGCATGGAAATTGATTCTCAGAAGAAAAGGTTGCTAAATATTAGTAAAGGTTTGCATCACCATGTTCACATAGTGGAAGGTGGGAAGAAGGTGACCTTGAGAACTCCCTAAAAGGACATTGAAAGTGTCTTTGGAGAGGTAGCTGTAGCAACGGGACTGAGAGAACCAGGCTGATGGGGCTTGAATGCCATTTTTGCTACTGACTAGCTGTCTCAGTTTCCCCAAATGAGAAATGGGAGCATGAGGGACCCCCTTAGGACTCTAATTATAATTACACAAGTTAATATTTATAAAGCTCTTAGAACAGTGCTTTCAATGTCCAAGTGCTGTGTAAATAAAAATTAACATCTCCTGTTATGCTGGAAAAAAAGGCCCCTCTTTGTCTGAAAAGCAGCAGTCCTGGTTGGTGTCACTCAAAAGCAAGAGTTGAGTTCAAACAAAGGGGCTTCAGCTGACAGAGGAAGTGATCACAGGATGGAGACCATGAGTATCCATCAGCTACTGGTCTTTAAACTGTTTTGCTTCTCTACCTCCTAAAAAGCATTAGCTCATGTAACTCACCCTTGAAATTTGTTACCTAAATTGTGTGGTAACTTTAAGTAAGTTTATTTTGTTATTAGGAGGTAGAAAATATGAAATGAGGTGAGATGAGGATTGACTGTAATTGCAAAAAGCAACTCACGATTTGATTTAGAAAAAATAGTTTGCTTACCTTATTAAATAAAGCATGACCAATCTGAAAGAGATTACATAAAATGTTAATTATGGATTCATCAAAGATATCACCAAAATTTTTAGTAGACCCAGAGAAACATTCCACTTGTATTTAAAAAGATCAGCATCAATAATCTATAAAATTGAGAGCGTCATCCCACCCTTGTCTAAAATATCCCTTTACCAGCACCAAGGTTTTACAGAATTGTGGATTAGGAGAAAGACAATAGACTTATGTGTTTAAGTTGCCTTGATAAATCAGTTAAAGGGTCTTCCTCAAATCATTTCTATTTACATCCTTATTTATAGCCCTGGGCAATGCACCATAGCAAATTTTGTGACAGGTGATAGATATGCTTTTATTCTTTCTAAACTGATAGGAACAATTTTACTAAAGTCTTTTCTAAACAATCATGAACAATGCTCCCTCTCAAGTAAATCATCTTCAGAAAAAACATAGGTGGAAGTTGATGCTGAAACGGATTCCTTTTAAAAAGCTGGGCATGTGTAGAGATGACCCATAGTGACTCCACAGCCTCCCTCTTCCCCCCAAAGAGATGGAAGGAAGAGGGATGGTCTTTATTGCCTCCACTAAGGGTTGGTAGTTAGCGGAGGCAAGTAGGAAGAATATTATGGTTGTTTATCACAGGTTAGTTAAGATATAAGGAACAAGCCAGAAGGTGAGCAGAGCAAATGGTCCAACTGATTATGGGTAGAAGGGGGACCTGTGAGTGTTTTTAGCATGAGTGGCTGTTCTCAATACTTGCATCTACTCCCTCCATTCCCCATGCCTCAGACACTAGTTAAAACTATGTTCCAAATGACAATATACCAAGGTTGTGGATAGAGTTACACTTAGAAGTAACTTTATATGAAGACTGTATGTTCAGATTTTTCATAAATATAATTCCTTACCATTTGTTCTTTAAAGGTTGAGTTGCTGAATAACAATCTAATGAGGTGGTTATTGCCTTTCTGGTCTTCCTCAAAAAAAAATAACAGATCTTTATAAAAGTTCAGAAGCTTTGACTTTATCAAAGTGACCAATAGAACATTGCAAATGAGAAACAGAATATTTTCAAGACAATTGGCATTTCATTTTTAGAGAAAGCTGTTTCCTGGCAGCAACAGTTTAACATTTTTGCTTTCATTTTATTTAAAAGTAAACCCAATGGAGAAGCTGTAGTTTAAAAGAAAAGACAGTATGAAAAGGAACCCAGTTCCCCTCTCATCTCCATACATAATGTATGCTTGTGGGAGAGCTCTCTGGGGGAACAAACAGGCAATTGATTGCAATGACTATTCTCTATTTATTCCAGCGACAAAATGAAAGGCTGGACTCAACATCAGATTTTTGTTTCATATTAAGAAACTTAGAGAAAAATTGGTTTATTTGATGTCTTATTACATCTTAAACAGTTAACCAAATTGTAAGTATCTATCTTATTTTATTGTAATACCACATTATTGGATTGATTTTCTTAATTGCAGTAAATTCAGATATTTATTTTCAACCCTGAAATTTTCTAATTCTACAGTTGCTTTGCCTGAAGTAAAAATAAATGTGACAATCATAAAGGGAGTGAGAAGGTAATTTATGCCCGCATATACATTTAATCAGTCAGAATGCTCATTACATATGTGCCTTTGTATCTACTTTTATCTGTTAAAATGCTTTGGGCTGCTGCTAACAGGAAAGTCATTATCTCATATAACAAGAAGACTCAAAGTGGGGCGCCCCCAGGGTTGGACAATTCCATAGTTCAACTGTGTCGTCAACAAAATAATTTCTTTCCTTCTTTCTTCAGTGCCTTCTTGGGCATGTAGGCTGTGTACTGGCTTCTTTAGGGATGCAAGATAATTTCTGCAGGTAGCGTCTAATCCAGGACATCACTGATTTCCAGTGGTAGAATAGACCATCTCTTCCTCCTATGTCTTCCGTTTTCACAAGTCCGGAAACCTCAGAAGCCTCTTGTCAGAACTCGTCTCATTAGCAAGAACTGGGTCATATGCCTCTGCCTAAAACAATCATAAAGAGAATAGAATTACTTTGGTTAGTTTAGAAGGTCCAGATTAACTCCTAAATTCCAGGAGAGGAATGTGAACCCAACAAAAGTCTGGATTAATAAGCAGAGAAGTTTGGGGTGCAGGAGGAAGGTGGTCTGAGGTGGCAGCTAGCTGTTGAAGTAGCAGTAATACTGAACATATATTGGTGTATGGATAGATCTATGAAGTGTGAATTATTAGTTTGGAGATGTTTGTTACAGTCCTAGGGATTTTAGCCTTTAAAATGAGCAACCTAGAATTCAGACACCATGTTGTTTTATTATCTTAATAACTGTCAGAAAAGATTTTATGTACAGAGTTGGTTTTGGTTTTTCTCTTTCACTAGAATGTAAGTTCCTTGAGAGAAATGATTGCATTGTCTTATTCACAGCTGTATCTCTTACATCTCGAACTGTGTGATCAGCATATGATGCGCTCTCTGGAAATATTTGTTGAATAAAGGACAAAAATTACAAGGAGGATATTGTAATCCCTCCAGCCACAGTGCGGAAACCATGATTTAGAAGTTGCATGTTTTTACCTTGCAAACCAAAAATGTAAAGCCCTCCATCTTCTTACACACATGTGGTTCAGTTCCATCCACTGAAATGGGAGAATAGCACTGTCTCACCTGAGCGTTTTAACCCTGGGCAAGTTCACTCTGGATTGGGTGAGACCGAAAAATGACAACGAAACGTTGAGGTTAAAAAGGGGCTCATACCAAGCTTTATTCTCATGGCAGAAGGTCGAGTGTTAGAATCACGTCTGCAGCCAGCAATCTAAAGTAGCAAGCTCATCTCAGTCTCTGCTCCCCTGACTCAGCCCCTGGTGCCTGCGCTCCAGACTGAGTGCGCTCCAGGCTTCTGCTCTCCTGCTCACTTCTCTAGGATCTGCTCTTAGCGCTGGGGAGCCTCTTTTTATAGCAACACATGCAGTAATGGCTTATTGTTAATGGATATATAAGTATGCACCTGTGCAGTAGGCTAAGTATTACATCATTGCAGGTACACAGTGGGTAGGAGGTGAGGATCTTGACCATGAAACTGCCATTTCCCCTACAAGCACAATAGCTATTGTCGACCCTTCCATTAAGGTAGATCTGTGACACGGTACAGAGAGAAGTGGTTCATTAGGCTACACTCCAGTAGACCCTGGGGATGGAAGGACACAGCTAGAACAACACACCTGTAGCACTACAGCAACATAAAAAGGCAGAGGATTTACCCAAGCATCCAACCAAGACTTACAGAAGCAAAACAGGAAAAATGCAAGCTCAAGAAACATTCGATTCCAAGCTGGCATGCACTGGTTTGAAAACTCTAAGATGATTCATTCTCTTAACTTTAAAAATACAAATTGTAATGCTTTTGCAAATTATGTCATGAATGACTCAAGAAGAATGAGGAGAGGTAGCTACTCTAGTAGGGTTTTTGATATGGACTATCTTAATGTATTTTAGAAAAACTGTGTAAATAGATAAGTGATATTTTTTCAGGTATAGAACCCCTGAAGGTGTTGAGATTTAATAGTATTTTAGTAGCATTGAATGTTTTATTTATCTATGCTATTTATAAAACTTATTTAGCACCCTGAAATTAAGAGACAAAAATATCTAAGAAATCACAATTCCTCCTTTTAAGTGTCTTATGTTCTAGAACAGATGCTAAGGCACATGCATAAACAATAAAGTTCAAGGTAGTGTGAGATTCATGTCTCGAGGGAAGTACAAACAAAACATTATAACAAATTAGATAAAAAGAGAGACAGTCTGTCTGAGATGATAGAAAATGGCCCAGGAAAGAGATGGCCTTGGATCTGAACTTGTCAGATGGATTTTTAAAGGCAAGTAGAAGCCCACTCCCAAGGAGGTAGCAGCCACTGAGCTAGATTATAGTATAGTTAGCGAGAGCTATTAACCAAGTCTACCTTCAAGTGAGTGTTTGGTGTTCCAGCAGTCTTTAACCTCAGCTCTGTCCTGTTCAATGTTGTATTATCAACATCTTGGAGAAAAAAACTTACAAGTCTTTAATAAGAAACTTATGAGTCTTTAATAATAAGTGTGCTTATTCAGATTTGTTTGTAATACAAAACAGGTGTAAATAGAGGTGATACTACAGGACAGAGAAAGGAGCCAAGAAAATCATACATGTCTAGAATGACTGGTGGCATCTAAAAAGATAAAACTTAACAAGTAATGTAAATCCCTTCACTTTGATCCAAAAAAAAAAATGTATTGCCAAAGTACAAAATGGAATTGCCCTGGCTTAGCCATGATCCATATGAAAGAGACTGGAGGAGGATTACTTGATTATATGTAAAATATCTACCCTAAATTAATGAGGCTACATTGATTTAGCCTAAAATTGATCCCTTCAAACAAACATTTTGAAATTAAGCGCTCTGTATAAAGTACTCTGCAAGGAAATGGAGGTATAACAATTGATAAAAAAATAACCCTTATCCTTAGGGACATAAAGTGTATGGATAAACAATCCTAGTTGTTACAAATAATCTCAGTGAACACATATAGTCAGATCACAGCAGAGTTCTGTGCTAAGTCAGCACACACATTTTTAAACAGTTTTATTGAGATACAATTTAATATACTGTTTAATTCACTCATTTGAAGTTTATAATTCAGTGGTTTCTAACATATTCACAAAGCTGTGCAACATCCCACACTTGAATTCTAGAACATTTTCTTTGTCCTAAAACAAACTCTATAACCATTAGCAGTCATTCTCTATCCCTCCAATCACCAGCACCATCCCTGTGGCCTTAGGCAATCACTAATCTACTTTGCATTTCCATAGATTTGCCTGTTCTAGACATTTCATATAAATGGAATCACACAACATGTGGTATTTGTGACTGGATTCTTTCATTTGTCACAATGTTTGGAGGTTCACCATTTTGTATCCTGTATTAGCATTTCTTTTTTTTTATTGTTAAATAATATCCTGTTGTGTGGATATACCATCTATAATTTAACCATTATCAGTTGATAGATACATAGATTGTTTTTTCTTTGGCTATTGTAAATAATGATCCATGTTCAAATTTTTGTGCCAACATATGTTTCGTTTCTTGGGTATATGCCTAGAAGTGAAATTGTTAGGTCATATGGTAACTCTTTGTTTAACATTTTGAGGAACTGTCAATTTTCCAAAGTTGTTGCACCATTTTACATCCCACCAGCAATATATGAGGTTTTCAGTTTCTCCACTTGTTATTGTTGTTTTTATTATTATAGCAAATGTACTGGGTGAGAATTGGTACCTCATTGTGATTTTGACTTGCACTTTCCTAAAGACTAATGATATCATGCATCTTTTCAAGTGCTTATTATCCATATCTATGTCTTCCTTGGAAAAATATCTACTTGGAACTTTTGCCTATTTTTAGCTCAGTTATCTTTTTATTATTGAGTTTTAAGGGGTTTTTATCTACTCTGAATACAAGCATCATATCAGATACATGATTTGCAAATATTTTCTCCCATTCTGTGGATTATCTTTTCATTTTCTGGTTGATATTGTTTGTAACACAAAAGTTTTAATTTCATGAAGTCTCACTTTTTGTTTGTGCTTTGGTGTCCCATCTAAAAAACCATTGCCTAACCCAAGATCATAAAGGTTTACTTCTATGTTTTCTTCTAGGAGTTTGATAGTTTTAAGTCTTAGATTTGTGTCTGATATCCACATTGAGTTAACTTTTGTATATGGTGTGAGGAAGGGTCCAGGTTCTGTTGCATGTGGATATCCAGTTATCCCAGCACTTGTTGAAATTATTATTTTTCCTCATTTAATTATCTTGGCACCCTTGTCAAAATCACTTGAACATTTGTGTTAGGGTTTTTTCTGGACTCTCAATTCTATTCCATGGATCTACATACCTATTGTTATGAATACCACATTGTCTTGATGTTTGTAGCTTTGTACTAACTTTTGAACTTGAGAACTGTGGCTCCTCCAAATTTGTTCTTTCTCAAGATTGTTTTACCTATGCTGGGTCCATTACATTTCCATTATCAGCTTGGGATAACACATGTCAAAAGGATTCTGATAATGTGAAGCAAAGCAGAGAAATTAGAAAAAAATTTTTCAAAAATTTATGGTGTTTAATCTGCAAGATTATAGCATATAAAAGTGGAGCATGAGAGATGACTTCTAGACTTAAATGGTTGTTATAAGTGGAAAATGATTTCAGTGAATTCTTCATTACTCCAGATGGTGAAAATGACTAAAAGGGAAACTGCAGTTTAACATAAAGATGAATTTTATGAAAACTAAACTTAGTCATAAATAAATCAGATTTTCTCACACTCTGATCCACCCATCCCTGGAAAGATTCAAGCCAAGACCATATGGTCTAACAGTAAGGTGGTAGAAGAAAATCCAGCACTGGCTGGAAGATAATATGACTCTCAATATGTAGGTATGTATATGAGGCATTATCTCAGGCATTATCTCAACTAATCCCCCCAATTAGTATCCCTTTTGTTAGATGAGGAAAGGATCTTAGGGAGGTTTAGTTAACTCATCCAGCAACCACAGTTAAAAAGTGACTAAGCACACTCTCGAACCCAGTTCTGTTTGATCTAAGTCCATTCTCTTAAGCTGTATGAGCTGGACTTCAGTAACAGTAGCAGATATAAGGAAAAAAAATGAATATGATAGATCATATAAAGGAAGACAGGAACTATTGAATTCACTAGATGTGATCATTGAGGAAGAGTATGTTGCCAAGGATGAGTTTGAGGTTTCCATGTTTAATAACTGGAGGGAGGAGATATGCTTCAAGAGGAAAAGCAGGTGTTGGTGGATGTGAACAGCAAGCTCATCCATTCAACAGCAGGTAAGCGTCTATGTTCAGATCTGGGCTCAAGCATACTGGCTCAAGGTGTAACTAGAGTACTTCTAGGTGAGTCAGGAATAGCTGACTCTGAGGTTTTGAGTGTGGAGTTCAAGAGAATGGATGTGAAATCAACACAGAGGGACCCTGAGAGGAAACACTAGTTTGGGATTCCTCAATTTGTGTTGTCGGATATGTTAAAACTTCAGCATAAAGGAAAGTATTTTAAAAGTGTAAAGTAGAACATCCAACTTGCAGAAGACAATTAAAATGAAAGATTGAACTTATATCAGTAAACAAGATTGGTCTTCAGAAGATGGCTAACGATAAAACATTAAATCTCTGAGCCAAAACTATAGGGAAAGAAAATTGGCACTTAACCTTTTTGCCCTTCAGCCCTGCTGTGTATCACCCAGAACTCTCAGGCTTGTGTGCCTAAAATGTCCTCAAATCAGCACCCCTCGGAAAACAAGCATAGAGTTAATGTCTCCTTTATCAGGACTCTGAACCTGGCACCAAGCTAATAGCTTTCATGAAAATATTGTGTCATAACAATATGTGGCCACTTTAATCACATAGCTAAAGTAAAGGCTATGAAAATCAAAAAGTTTAAAAGGCAGTTGATGTGTGGATGGGAGAATGGGGCTTGTCAGTAAATGAGCAGACCCTGATTGGTGAGTATAATCACATGCTTAAACTGATCAAATGTAATAGCTCATTGAAACAAAGACAGAATCCAAAAAATAAAATCTCTCTAATCATACTTTTACTATAACCCCTTATTGTCCCTTTGACCTACTCAATTATGGAGGGATAACTGATAGTATTATTTTTGCAGCATGAATATTTTCCACAGAACATGTTAAACTCTAATTAGAAACCGTATAATTTTTAAAATACATATTTTGCTTTGTTTTATAAGTCTAAGTTATACACTAACTCAGCAGTTTCCAGACTATAATAACATGTCCAGGAACTCTATGGTTGACTCTTACGTATTATGATGAGTCAAACCCACAACTCCTTATTTCAGCCAACTTATTCAGAGGGACCAGTGCAAACATGTTTCTAGAAATTATAATCAGTAAATAATCGTAGATTCAAATAGTAGGAGGAAACTCATAAGTCAAGGCCTTGACTCTCAGAAGAGCATTTACTCATTCCAAAATGGCCTTGAATTTTCCCCTTCGGCTAATTCCATAGTATTTCTAGACCTTCTATGTTTAAGCTTCCAGGTGGATAAAGTTAAGTCAAGTTTTGAAATGTCTCTCACAATTAATGAAAATATGAAATATACTTGCAGAGACACAGTAATGTTTACTTTCTTTTCATATTTTAAAATTACGTCCTTCCATATAAGGACTCTGAAGGACCTTGTTCACTCATTATGAATGTCAGGATTCAGGAAATAATAACCAAATATTGGGACTATTAACAATTTCATAGCACCTTTGGCCTTGCACTTACATTGTAAGGTTCCGGAAAGAAAATGGTGGCGTGTGCAGAATTATCCCATATTATCCCAGAGGTCACAGAGCAGGAAGGCACCCAGACAAAATTAAGATGTTGGAATTATACCATTTATTAAATTGATTTAAAATACAGAGAAAAGCAAGGGAGAAGAAATGGAGTCAGTTCATGAGGGGTGCAAGCAGATGACAGCACCCGTTACCTGAATCCTGGCTTATGAAGCTCCACATGGCCTGTCTCTTTCTCCACACTGGTGAAATGGTCATGAGACTAGAGCTGAGGTTTGAGCAAGGAAGCCCACAGACAGAAGATCCTCTGGGCCAATGACATACAATTGCTCTATCAGAGAAATGTAGAGATAAGGGCCCTGGCCACTATCTGTAGCTTGACAATTATCTGACTGAACAGCTATAGGTTTTATCCACATTTTTTGAGCACAGCTCATGTGCGACCAGAACGGGCCCATATGGAAGGACACCAATGAGTGGTTAATGATATAGGGGTGACATGGCTGTCAGTCCAAAGGTAGCATGATGAAGATTTATGATGTGATACATCCATCCATTTCTACCTATAGGTAACATTCTTGTTTGTTCCATCATATAGTCCATTTTTCTGTTTACCTTTACTGTGTCTTAGCACATAATAAATTACTTTCTATCTGTACTTAACACATACTACAAGTTTTGCCTATATGGCATAAGGAACTGGCTTACCAATTATCAAATGCCCACTGATGTTGGTTCTGATGGCAACTTTCATTCCCAAGTTCAGCAGGAGTCTGGAGAATTGGAAAACCACCAAGCAAAGGAAGACATGACACTTTTACATCATAGAAATCATATATTTACTATCAAACCCAAGTAGCCTAGGCACAGCTCCACCATTTTCAGAATATGTGGTGTCAGCAGTCATGAACAATGGGGCTGTCTAAAATTACCTTGTATAGTCAGCTAGCCTTCTCTCATGGTTACTCTAAGGGATCTGAAAATACTCAAAAGAACCTGAAATACCTGGCTCTCCATGTCCTCTCAGTCTCCCCTTACTCTCCCTGACTTCCTTGCTCTTCCCAGAATCCTCCTACCTCACGACAGGTCTGCCGTGTTTCCCACCACACATTGTTCATGACACAATTCCAGTGGACACCGTTGACATAGGATACCATGAGAAGGGCACACCCTAAAAGTAGTTGCTGTGATAGCCCTAAGCCAGAACTTCCTTCCACACTTGCTATCCCCATGCCTGAAATGCTCTTCCCCACGTAGGCCTACTTTTTCTTCAAGTTTTTGCTCAGATGTTACTTTCTCACTGAGCTTCCTCTTAACACATTATTTAAATTACACCATTGCTTCCCACCTCAAAACTTCCTACCCTGTTTTTCTAGTTTCACTCCATAGCCCTTGTTGCCTTATGAGGTGCCATATGAAATTTTCCAGTGATTTTGGCCATTATATCTTGCCCACTCCCATCCCAAATGGGTGCACACACACACACACACACACACACTGAATTGAAAATTCAGTAAGAGAAGAGATTTTTATGAGTTTTGCTCACAGCGATAATTTCCAGCCAGGAGTGGAAAATTACCTGGCATTTCATGGGTTCTCAATCCATACTTGTCTAAGGCATCTGCTCCACCCCCTTATCACAACGATATACATTTCTCTCCTACTCACTCGAATTCCCAGGTTAGCAGGGAAAAAAATCCGTAAGGGTCAGCTCAAAAATATCTCCCAAAATCACTCTGAAGGACACTGTCACTCTGTGACCGAATTTCACAGGCAGATTTTAGGAAGCCAGGCAAGAGTAAGTCAGATAGAAGCAGAGATACAAACTGTCACCTTACAGAGCACCAAGCACTTTACTAGCCTGACTCTGTCGTGCCAGATGGTTAGCGCCACTAGGAAGTTTAGAGGTACTTAAACTCTATCACTGGATCCTACTTTGAGGGGCTTTGCAACTTATTTGAGATAGGACTTTTTGCTCCCTGGCTCCAAGCATGTTGTTTGACTGAGAGAGGTATTTCCTTGGTCTCAGGTGAGGGTTGTTGTTCTGGAGGGACTCATGGTAACTAAATAATTTGGGAGTGTTGGCATTTCCTAAAGGAGAAGATAACATCCTGTGGTCCCTGTGAAAGGAGGATACGACTGACCCACTCTCACTGTGACATGGCCTTAGGGTGTTGCCCTAGAGGGAATGCTGGCTTAGCAATGACCCTCCTTACTTATTCCTAGCCCCATGCTCTCCATGACCCAGGGCATGGATTTGAAAGAAGTCCGACCAGCTGGACCACTGTGGAAGGGAAGCTGGCTTAGCTCTCTTAATCTTCTTCCTTACCAAAACTTGCACTCCCTGTCCTTGTCAGAGCCCAAGAGCAAGTATCAGACGTTTTGAATGCTTCCAAGTCCTGCTCTGACTTGCTGATCCATCTCCAGAAAGTCAGTCTACCACCATTTTTGTGCTTTTTCATCTTAGTTCTTTTAACTGTCATAATGCGACCACGCTAGCCAGTCTCTCAGCAATAACAGATATCATCTCAAAAATGGTTCATAGAAACAACTTTAGGAAATGTCATTCTATAACTGTGCTTCTTTATTCTTTTTCCCACTTTATTCATGTTCCTGCCGCCCTCCTAAAAGAGAATACCTAGACACCCAGCAACCTTGCCCCCGCCTTGACCTCTCACGACTGCTCATGCACGCACCACTTGGGAGGCGATGGGTGCCGGGACATGACCAGTTTCTCAGGCACCTGCCCTCATGCTGCTGCTGTATCACCTGCATCAGTTCAGTGTCCAGGACACTGACATGTTACAGTGACAGAGCTGGCTTATACCACGTGTCATTCTTCCCCATAGAAAAACTCAGAGTTAAATCAGAGATATATCATTCAGTTTCTAAACTAGGTAATTCCTGTGTCTGATATGAGGAGTATTTTTGTTGACTTGTTTTCTTTTTCTAACCCGAACCAGTGTCTCACTGAGGAAGAGAAACACTTGTATGTTAATAGCATGGACTAGAACCTTCTCCTAACACAGTGTCAATCAACACTTGGCCTGAGGTTGCACTGTAATTTTAGTTGTCTGGGTTAAGTGTAGGGGTAAATTTAAATCTTCACGGTTTTCATGGAATAATCGCTAATGAATATAATCATGTTCCGATGTAATTTGTTTCACTTGCAAGTTGGCAGGAACAGAGAAGGCAGCTTTCTTTAGAAATGATGATTAGACCATGGTTATTAGGATGAGGTCATTGGTTTACAATTAAGTCATTTTTTTCCCCTGCAGTTATAATAATAGTGATGGAACCCAGAATCTTGTAGCTTGCTCTTTGGCAAAAGAAGGAGATCAAATTTTCAGAGTTTGGGCTGCCTTCCCTCAGTGGAAGAATAGTTTCCCACACCCGAGGCTACTGGTGGATAACGGCCCCTTCATACCACAGGCATTAGTCTATGAGTCAGGTCTCTGTGGGCCCAGGCAGCTCACAGCACCAACTTGAAGCAGAAGCTTTTACAAGATGATCAAGAGGAAGGTATTTTTTATTTAAATCCCAGATTGGATTTATCATCACCCGATCTGTCCTACGCTAATAAGGGGAAGAGATATTCTTCAAAGGAAGAGAAAAAGCATGGCCGATGATTTTGTGCTCCCCATGAAAGAAAATTAACTTCCACTGGCGTCAGAAAAAGTTATCAGCTTCTGACCTCTAGGCATGGGATTTAGTTTCCCCTCATTTTTGCCTTCATAGTCACCATTTTTTTTTAAGTTATGTTTTTATCTCTTTTCCTTTCTTGCAAACAAAACATATCACAGTCTCCACAGACCTATTTTTGGCAAGCTCTAAAAAAATCTGTAAAATATTTAAAGCCCATCATAAAGGGAAAATATCCACGGAAACTAAAACCACCAGATTCTAGGTAATCACTGAAATGTTGTTGCTCCATTAAAGATTTTCTTCTATCTGTTCTTGGGCTTAACATGAAGAAACACTTGGAAGAATCCTGAAATGGGAATTGAGACTTGCATCCTCATCCTGGCCATGTTGTTAACTAATTATCAGGCCCTGAGCAAGTTACTGAAACTAGCCGAAGAGCTGGATTACACACAGGTTATGGCCTCTAACAGTCCCAATGCCTCCAAATAAATGCACACACACACACACAAGTGCTGAAGTCACACATTTTGCAGTTACACTTGTAGAATTTTCCTAAAGTACATCCTTTGATATGAAAACTACTAAGCAAATGGCATCTCTACTGCTTTTAAAACTTGAGATTTATGGACACCTTGAATTGTGTCTAAGAAATTCATAGAAATATGCCTATCATAAAATCACAGTGTACATATTTATATTCTGCATAAATAGTTAAACAGATTTTGAACACCAGATAGTCATCAAAGAAGGGGTAAACTCTGCACTACCAGTTAGCTTCAAAGAGCAATAAATCTTCAAGTTTAAGAGTATGGATCCTATAGTCAGATGGCCCTGTTGAAATGTCTGTCCTGCCACTTGTTTGCTCTATGACATTGGGAAGTTAACAACTTCATGCCTCTACCTTCTCCCCTGTATGTGGGACTGATTCTAGTCTCTTTTACAGGACTGCTGTAAAGATTCAAGTAGATAATACATTTCCAACAATTGACTCAATCATTGGCATACAACAAGCATTCAATAAATCTGAGATAAATAAATTCTTATGAACTGAGAATTAGGTCCAAAATGACAAGTGTAAGTAAGACCCTCAACCACAGATTATTACTTTAAATCTTTCTTATGACTTAAAATCTGATAGAAAGAATTAAACAGTCAAGAGTGGCCTTTGTTAGTTTCTTGGTGTCCTGGTTGTTTCTACATATAGACATTTTAAAACAATGTAGGAGTATTCAGGATTCACTATAGTCACCTAGACTCTTGCTATGCAGTTGGCAAGCAAACGGAGGGGACTTGACAAAGTGGTAAGTAGTCGTTAGAAATGGACACTTTTCTTGATGGATTTATTTTTAAATAAGATTTGGGGGAGGGTAGTTGTATCCATTTAGCAATTAAGGTGCCTTCATTATAGGAAACATGCTTATTTGATTCCATTAGACAAGCCCCCTTAACACTTTTGTGTTATTTACTACCAGTCTTTTTCTGTGCATAATTTTGTCCCATCATTGTGGTATTGCTATATTATATCTTATTATTTTTATTAACCTTCTCTTTTTACCTGAAGGTCTTTGGCCAGATTTTAAGGGACCATTTTCCTTTTGTAAATAAACTAGCTAAAATAAAGTCATCGTGATTCAAAGAGACCAGGAAGGGTGGGAAAATATGTGAATGACTTTTCCATTCCAGTGGGAACCTGGATGGAAACCCTCTTTTTGGAAGCCAAGGAGGCAAAGTTCCATTTTTTTCTTGGCAAGACACTTTATGAGATTCTGAGTGTCTTTGCACTCTGAATTTTGGTAGTTTGGAATGAGCCTGAGAACACTTTCATGCCCCAGTAATTTCAGAATCTCTAACAACAAAGACTCTGATTTCTAGCATGCCATCTGACTTCTCAAGGCCAAGTTAAGGGTTTGTTTGCATCCATCGCCCGTCCTCATTCCCTTGTCCCTCACACCCTAATGTCTATTATGACTTTCACAGACAGTGGCCTTATCACTCACAAGATGATTTATAGGCTAATGGATGACCTCAATATCCTGCTGGTATTTCTCTCAAAAAGGGTAGATGTGACTATAAGAAATGCATATTGTATTTTATTCTGATCTCTTTTTTGTTTAC
The DNA here is from genome assembly GCA_032199065.1 of Smutsia gigantea. Lineage (NCBI taxonomy): Eukaryota > Metazoa > Chordata > Mammalia > Pholidota > Manidae > Smutsia > Smutsia gigantea. Next base: position 43,672 of record JAVSCE010000030.1, read on the forward strand.
TTTTCTCATATAATGTGGGTGTCTCAGGATCCCATATGCCATGGGTTCATCTATAGCTAGACATAATATTTTTTTAAGGATTTTTTTTTGTATGGTCTAGCTTAATTCCAAAGAGGGAAAATGGTTTTTTCCTTAAGTACTGTGGGCTGTGGCTATGTTCCATATAAGCCTGTATTCTCTAGTCTATTGGCTCTCAATATGTGCTGTTTTGTACCCTTACTGATGGTTGTTAAGTCCAGGATGTTTCAGCTAGCAGATTATATGGGAGGTTTGGACATGGTCAGGAAATTTGAAATCTTACTTTAAAGTTGGATTTTAACTTCCAGCTCTCTAAACAGTCATGACAGCCATTGCTGGACTTTATTGACGTATCAGTTACTGGGAAGGCTATAGAAACAAATGATGAGAAATGATGAAGGGAAGCCCATTGTTTAGTTACAGCTCACCTGATTCTCTGAGTTAGGCAATGCAGAGGGACGTGCCCCCTGGAAGTTTGCAGGCAGACTTGGCCAAGGTCTGGAGCCCCTCCTGTGATCACTACCCCAGCCTCAGGGTCACTGCCTATCACCAACTTGACTCTCTACTACCGACCTAAGACCATCCTCTGGATTCCCCAAAGCACTCTGAGACTGGGTTGGAGCAGTTAAAGAGGGGCTTACTAAATGACTGAGGACAGCAAAAGAAACAGAGGAGCACATGGCTGTATAATATGCCCTCCTTGTGGATCTTGCTCGTGTCCCATCCTTCCTGGCTCAAGGCCTGCATCCAGAAGGGCCCAGAAGCCCACTTAGACTCCTGGAAACCCAGACCCAATCACCTACCAAGTTCTGGATTCCTGTCCTTAACCCATGTTTTCCCTGCATATTTGATACTGGAAAATGTCTCCCTCCCTGACAGGAAAGACCAACTTTATACACAGGGTGTGGCCTATCCCATGGCCTCAACAAGACAACCATATTAGCGTATCACAGCCAGACACTGATGAAGGAACACACCCAGAAGCAGGAAGCTGCTTTATTACAAATGGTGATTATAATGGTACAAGTGTCATAGATACACTCAGAGAGGAGGCCAGTGTTCCTGGGTGCTAAGGAACTATTTGCAGCTCTACAGAAGGAGGCAGGCTATGGTAGGGAGCGAGCAGAACAAGGTACACACTGTAGGCCCCCAGTTTCTCTAACAGGGAGGACTCTGGAGGCATTCACGTGGCAATCTGGGGAAGGAGCTCTGCCGCTGTTTCTCCTGGCATTGTGTTTCTGGTGGCTGCTATCTCAAAGGCAGCTGGATCCACTGTGCACCTTGCCAAAGGGTTCCTCTGAGCATGTGTCCCTCGTGGACCCCATGAAAAAGGTCCACGTGACAGATAGAAGAGAGGCTGGATTCTTGCTTTGCCTGGCTGTAAGGAAAGAAAGAGCTTCAGCTGAGCTGCTCACAGGTTCTAGGGCCCAGGGCATGCATGCATGCGTGTGTGTGTGTGTGTGTGTGTGTGTGTGTGTGATTACAAGCTGGATCTCAACATTCCTTTTTCAAGCCCACATTCCATTACCCCATGTTCAACTCAGTTGGCTTCCAGGAGCCCTCCCATGAGAAACAGCTGCTTGATGCCTTAAAGAGGAAATGTTAAAAGCTCTTGAGGTTTAGAATTTTAGAATCAGCAGGGTTCATAACTTCCTCTTTGCTTATGAAAACCAACAGCATGAACTCTGCTCTCTGGCTCAAAACAAACACAATTCCCAAATGAGTGCCACTCTCCCGAACTCCGTCGCATCGAGGAAGCGAAGGCGGTAGCAGGTAGCCTATAAGCAAGTTGTAGATGCTGCTAATAAAATCTGTTCTTGGTAGTGTAGCCCGGGAGCTGTTGATCATTATGCCACAGTTGAAAAGTGACATGAAGATAGAAACCAGATGATTTCTGCATGAGGCTAGAAAGCGTCCTATCTCACCTCTGGGGCACAAAGTGCCAGTCTAACAGAAACCACATCTGATTCAGAAGAATTCAGTTAACTTAGAGTAATTAATGACCTTATGGCAAATTCATTGCTGGCTGTCTTTGCTAGGGTTCTCTAGTAAGACAAGTGACAGGACCAGCAATATAGTTCATAATAACTGACTTCTTTTCTTTCAGAAGACATGTTAATGATAGAGTATTTTGTTTTGGTTTTATTTTCAAGTTTGGGAGAAACAAAAATGAAGCTATGAAGCATCTGCTTTTCCCTAACACAGACACACACACACGCGCACACACACACACACACACACACACACACACACACACACACACACACACACTCCTACTTTACTCTGCCTCATTCTCTCTCCTTCCTCTCTTTCCCTTTCTCGCCTGTTTCTTCCTTAGATTACCCACCTTCTTGAGGGTTGATAGGACAGCAGAATCAGAAATAAGAGCTAAGAGGAATACATAGCTATGGATAAGTAAGAGTCTTCATTTTTATTTCTCTTATCATCATTCAGTTCATCCATTTGCCTCTGAATAGTCATCTTTTTAAAAAGTCTATTTCCATTAGAATTGTTTTCCTTCCCTCAACTTCTGCCTCAAAATTTTAATGCAGTGGGATAATGTTTTTTGCATGTGATTTAAACCAACAGATTTTTGTGGGGTGAGGAAGATTACATCAGCATCAAGGCTGGTCATTTGTGTTATTTTGCATCCTCTTCAATAAATGAATTCATCCCAGGACTGGTTTATTCATGATATAACTAGCTTCTCATCCCTAGCTGTTACTGCCAAAAACAAAATGATTTCTAATCCCCGTAGATATCTGCAGATCTGAGAGACATAAAACAATGAAGGAACTATAGTGTAGTGAAAAAGAAAATATTTTAAGGGAGGGATTACTTTATATCAACCACAGTCAGGTTTGTAATATATTTGATACCACTTGTAAACAAACAGATCAAAGATCTTCAGACACCAAAGCATTATGAATACTTCTGTAATGAAAAAAAAATTGGCTAAAACAAAATGATTTGTAAATTTAGCTAAAAGTTTGCATTTCTACTAGTTTATTAGTATTCAAGGAATATTGCACACTTTTTCTCATTCCATCCACTCAGTCACTGAATATTGGGTGAGCCCTTATTCTGTGCTATGCATCGGTACTAAATGTTTAGAATACAGATGGTCCCTGTTCTCAAGGAGTTTACAGTCGAGTGGGGAGGCAAATAAACAGTTCCAATAAACTACTGCTGAAAACAAAGGAAGAAGGGCGAGGGCAGTGCAGTGGAGTATCTGTCCCTAGAGACAGGATGTTTATTTTAGCCAATTTGCCATGGTCCAGACTCTAGCTTCAGAGGCTCAGAAACCTTAGCATAGCTTGTCTCTTAGAAATGGCCAAGTGGTTAGAATAATTCCAGGGAAACTGGGATGCCACTTTATTCATTTTTCCTGACAAGTAGAACCACGCAAGGAAGTAGGCCCTAAATCCAATGGCCAGCACACCTCGGGTGGCCACAGTGGGCACTAAGTCATAATCAGAAGATTTCTTGGTAAGCATGAAATAAAAAAATTAATGAGATGAAAGAATGTAAAATCTTTAAGATTTATAAGAAATTGTAATGACACCAGCCTGATGACTCTATCTCCTAAGTGAGTCCCAAACACTGTGATGGGAAAAGTCAAAGCTTTGGGCAAAAGCGCCCTCTGCAATAGGCCATGAGTGCCAACATGGGCATCGTCAAAGCTGGCCCCTCCCCATCCCCTTCTGCAGTTGTTGTCCAGCCTTATTGGCTGGTTGATAGTCGCCCATGTGCCCATTATGGCCATACCAGGAGTCTGTACTGTGGTTTTTTGGGAGCCTAAAACTTATACAAGTTTGTGGGACCTCAATGGATAAAGAAGAGGTGGCACATATACACAATGGAATACTATTCAGCCATAAGAAAGAAATATATCTTACCATTTGCAACAACATGGATGGAGCTGGAGGGTATTATGCTCAGTGAAATAAGCTAGGCAGAGCAAGACAAGTGCCAAATGATTTCCCTCATTTGTCGAGTACAACAACGAAGCAAAACTGAAAGAACAAAATAGCAGCAGACTCAGAGACTCCAAGAAGGAACTAGTGGTTACCAAAGGGGAAGGGTGTGGGAGGGCGGGTGGGGAGGGTGGAAGAAGGGGATTGAGGGGTATTTTGTTTAGTACACAAGGTGTGGGGGATCACGGGAAAAAACAGTATAGCACAGAGAAAGCAAATAGTATATCTGTGGCATCTTACTACTCTGATGGACAGTGACTGCATTGGGGTGTGGGTGGGGACTTGATAATATGGGTAAATGTAGTGACCACATTGTTTTTTCATGTGAAACCCTCATAAGAGTGTATATCAATAATACCTTAATAAAAAAAGGGTAAAAAAAAGTTTGTGGAACCTCTTAAAGAAACAATACACCTTTATGAATAAAAATTAGGTATTGAAGATTTATTTGGAAGGTTTCCATGCAAGTGGGGGCCCATTTGCTTATAAAATCCACCTCTGCAAACCAGTCATTAAATCACAGAAATACTTTTATACTAGTCGATGCAGTACTGCTATTCCGATTCCTGTCACCTTGGCCATCCTGCCCCTCTCTCCCTGGGAAACCGTCGGCCTCCCCCTGCATTCCTGCCTGGGAGGATAGCATCTGTTCTGATCATGGTGATTGTATTTTCAACAGGTCTCTCATTTTAAGGCATCGTGTCTATATCTCTAATCTAATGCATTATGTATTAATTTTGCATTTGACTCTCAATGTTAATCCCTTATTTCAAATTATGGGCAGAAACCTCATGGTAACCCCTAAATAGTGACAATTAATACAAGTCAGAAATAGTTAAAATTCCTTTTACAATGTTCTGTATTGGCATAACAGAGCCGAGTGGAAGCCTTTCTCTCTCAAGCCATACTGACTGCTAGGACATTCCCAACAAGAAGCCCTAAGGCAGAAACCCAAAGAGGGTGGCAATGAGCAATATTCACAGCACAAAATCCCGGAAGACTAGGAGAGAAGTCAGTAATTGGGATTTTCTTGTTTGGTTGTTCAATGTTTTGTTCTGTTCTGTTTTGTTTTTTATTCGAGAGCCAGTACAAACCTTTCCCTGGGGAAGAGTTAAAATATTAAAAGAAGAAAGAACGGATGCTCACTGAACAACAAACATCAAGCACATTCTCCAAACTTAAAGCTCTTTGGGGGCATAAAATGGAGAATTCATGCCATATAGATACAAATCTTCAAAACCTACTCCCTCCCAATTTAGGTACATTTGGGAGAAAACACTGTGCTTGTATGCTTTTTTAAGGAAGCCATGACTGTATTTGAGTATAGATCTTAGTTTTCCACAAATTCATCATCTGCTGGTAAAATGCTCTTTAGAACATCTGCAACATTTTTTACTTCATCAAGTCAAAAAAGAATTTATTAAAGCAATCACTTTACCCCACAAGTCTCAGAAGGAGATTCATTTGGCTTTAAAGCATCTTCATATAATTTATATGTGTGCTTCCCAAGGGGAAGATATACAAAGGACACTGTGAGAAAATATGCTTCTTATTTAAGCTGTGAAGTATTGATAGAACTATCTGCAGCTGACAGTCAGTGCCAACCACTGGGGATACAAACAGCAAACAAACAAACATTGTCTTTTCCTGCATTCTGTCTTTTTAAACTGATTTGTACAAGATCTACAATTAGGATCCAGTAGTTTAGATACTGAGAAAATATAGTGTGTGCTTAATAAAAATTTAAGAATTTACCTAGTTCAAAGCCTGGCTCACAGTGAATGTTTAATGAATGACTGATGACAGAATGAATGAATAAATGATTAAATGAGCAAGCCAGTAAAAGAGATTTCTCCCTGAGAGTGTTCACAGATTGAAAAGCTAAAGTTACGTTTTTTTTCCTTATCCCCCAGCAAAATGTGTACAGGTTCTAGAGCAGTGTATGGCAACTTTGCCAAATGCCTAACTGGTAGTATAATTACCATGAAATAAGGCCGCTGCTCTTAATGAATGCTGAGTGCAAAGACTATAGATGTGCATGTGTGTGCAAGCGCTCACCCACAGGCACACAGGAGGAGAGACCTGGAGGCACTGAAGGGTGCCATTTTAGAGCTAGAAGGGAGTTCCTGTGGAGACAGTATGTGTAATCTCAAGCAGGACATTCAGTGCTTCTAGGAGGCACCAAGGTTCAGTGGGAAAAGCGCAGATGGGCTTTGGATCTAGACAGATGGCGGCAGCAATCTGGGCGCACCAGCATTTGACCCTTACCAATTTACCTTACCTGCCTGAGCCTCTGTTTACTCATCCTTGAAGTGGTAATAATAACACTTCTTCTTCAGCTCGTTACTGAGAAACTAAAGTAATGATAGCAAGTCCTTATATAATAACATTTATTATATACCAAGCACCAAGCTAAGCATTTTGTATGCATCACCTCATTTAAACTTCACAAGAGCCATAGGAGATAAGAGTGTCCCTTTGGAAATGAGGAAAACTGAGGCAGAAGAAGGTTAAAGTAATTGACCAAAGAATATGGCATAGGGTCTGTAATAGTCGAATCTCATTAGATAATAAGGGCCATCATTTATTGCCACCGTACTAAGTGGTTTACATTCATTCTCTCATTTGATCCTCAAAACAGCCCTACGTGCTTAGAATGGTGCCTGGCAGATAGCAGGCATTTCAGTGTTTGTTAAATGAAGGAGGGCACCTTCACTGTACAGAAGAATTAAGTGAGGCTTAGATAAGTAAAATAACTTGCCCGGAGCCACACAACCAGAACATGCCCCCCCCCACACAAACCAATCTAGGGCCCAGGCTCTTGACTGTGACAGTTATTTCTGGCCTCTCTATCCATCTCCCCAGGGTAAGAGAGAAGAAAGACCCAGGTAGAGGAAGACGCACAGCAACTGAACATGTCAGAATCCTCCTGACACCTAAGACAGAACACCTTGTGGGGAGGGAGGGTTAGAAAACAGAATCCATGGTCTTCCCTTTCTCTTGGTCTGTCTTTTACATTTCACTCTTGGTATCTGCCTCAGCCCCTTAAAAAATATTTGCTCTGCAACCTCCAATTTCTAATTCTGGCTAGCAAAGGGAAAAATATTAGAAATTGTACTCTGAACTATCCATCATTTATCTAAGACTTCTAAAGGTTCTTCAGTAACCAGCCATTTGAAGCTTCAGGTTGTATCTGAGGGGAAGAGGTCTGAAATGAGATGAGTGGAGAAGCATATGATCCATTTTAATACACAGTTCGCACATGCTGCAAATAACAAGGTCCAAGAAACCTAAATCTTAAAAGAAAACGGGTTAAAAAAAGAATTAAATTTTACTCAAAATATTATACAGTGACCTGTAATTGAATGTTAATGTTGAATTAGTTACCTTCAAATGCATCATTTCTATAATTTTGATAAGTGGACAGAGCTTCGAAAAACTCTTTGATTTAGAATGGAACAATAACGGGTATTCGCTTCCAGTTTGGTGGGCTGATTACTGAATGCTGTCATTCCCTGTGTTCCATGCCTTGAGGTGCTTAAGCATGGATAAAAGCTCAAATTAAAAAGAAAAGCCCATTTCCAAATACTAAACAGCTTCAGTAACTTCGTGCCAGTCTCTGAAGGACATTCGTGCCTTGTTATGACAAGGAATTATTCATAATGTGTGCCTAGCATATAGATTGTATCCTTCATTTGAAACCATAAAAGAGGCATCCTTAGTGGTTGGTGGAAATCGGCAGGCAAAATTTAAAGGGAAGAAAAAAAGACAAATGAGGAGGCCTCTGTAATAATTGCCTGTCACCGTTAACATCAAGTAGTTCATCCTTTTAGGAACTCATTATGTGGCTAGGCTGTTATGTTCTCTGGATGGAAAAAATGCAGTAATTCACAGAAAAGAAATGACAGGATTCTCCTGGTTTACCTAATAGTATTGACAAGAGAGGAGAATTATGGCTTGCAAGCAAAGAGGGGAATTATTTTACTGTCTTTTGGCCCAATCAGATTTTTTTTCTCATTTAAAAAATATTAATACCCTTGAAAATTACTGAAGACACTGCCACCAGTGTTTTGATCTGACTGTGTAAGAGTGCACAGCTTCTAGATCCATGCCCAGTGACTTGCTTAGTGAAACCTCTGCTGTCACTGGGACGAAACAGGGAAGAGATGCTATGCTTTAGTGCCCCTTGCTGGTCAACCTGAAGAAAATCTGAGCATGATTGCCAGAGCCCAGGTTTCAATTAAATGCTGTGGCCTGTTCTACTGAGATGGGTAGGCAGCCAAATGGATTTCACCTAAACATCTGTGGCCTATCTTAAGAATAGTTATAAGGATGAGATGATTCATTTGGAAATGCAGGTATCCTCTCAGAGAGGAAAAAGTTCAACATAAAGACAAAAATTACACATAAGTCTTAGCCTAACTATGAATGCATCCTATAACATAACAAACTCCTCCTAGGCTCAACGTACAATTTTGCTTGGTAATACCTCCAAAAAGTGTGCGTGGCCTCTCAAACCATAAGGGAAACAATAGAGACAAAAAAATCCCTAGTGGAATTCCAAATTCAAATTAACTTCTAAAATGATACAAAAATGTATTTCTACCAAGGAAGAAAAGAGTATACCTACAGCAATGCAGATCATTGATAATTGCATCATAATTTTAACAGGTACATTCTGATTATGGTGAATTTTTAATCTATTTGCCATTTTTTTAGTATGTGATAATACTACTTTTATTACCTAAGAACGACAGCCATGACACGGCTACACTGACAAGCTGTCTATCAAAGCTAATTAATTCTTAGGATCCCATAGTGAGCCATCAAGCCTAACACATCAGTCTTATTTGACACACCACTAGAGCTGGGCTTAGAATTAGATCTCTTCCCCCACAAGGTATCCATCAAGAATTTGGGTTCACAAGATTCACCCCTGTGGTTTGGAAAAAGTCCATTCAGGCAGACTGACTAACAGTGAGGCATATAGGGACCAGCCCACATGGTAATCTTGGCAGATTTGCAGGCCAACCGCAGATGCCTCAACCAGTAATAGGTCCTGACAGCAGGCACCAGAGAGAAGTGATCCTTCAAAAACGTAGGGAATTTCAAGGGACCCAGAATAGCCAAACAATCTTGAAAAAGAACAAAGTTGAAGAATGCACACTTCTCAATTTCAGAATATACTGCAAAGCTACAGTAATCAAGAGAGTGTTGTACTGGCATAAAGAGAGACATACAGACAGTAGAATAGAATTCAGAGTCCAGAAATGAACTCTTTCACTTATGGTCAACTGATTTTCATTAAGAGTTCCAAGACAATTCAATAGGGGAATGAACAGTCTTTTCAACAAGTAATGCTGAGATAACTGGATATCCATATGCAAAAAACTGAAGTTGAACCCCTACCTCACACTATGCACAAAAAATTAATTGAAAAGTGATCAAAGATCTAAATGCAAGAGCCAAAACTATAGAACTATTAGAAGAAAACAATGAGTAAATTTTGTGACTTTAGATTTGGCTTAAATAAGACACCAAAAGCATAAGTAACAAAAATAAAAATAGATAATTGGGCCATTATCAAAATTAAACTTGTGCTTCGAAGAACACCATCAAGAAAGTGAAACAACAACACTCAGAATGGAACAAATGTTTGCAAATCATATGTCTGATAAGGAATTTGTATCTAGAATATATAAAATATGATTTGTAACTCAAAAAGAAAAAGTAAACTTAAAATTAATTACCAATATAAAAATGTGTGAAAGATCTGAATACACATTTCTCCAATGAATATATAAAAATGGCCAATAAGTACATGAAAAGATGTTCAGCATCATTAGTTATTAGGGAAGTGCAAATCAAAACCATAATAAAGTGTACTTCATACTAGGATGGCTATTGTTAAAAAGACAGACGATAACAAATGTTGAACAGCACGTGAAGAAATTGGAAGCCTCATCCTCATGTAAAATGGTGCAGCCTCTTCGGGAAAGAGTTTGGCAGTTCCTCAAAGCTCATACAGAGTGTTCCCACTGACCCATAAATTCTACTTCTAGATATATATACCCATGATATATATGACAAGAGAAATGAAAACACATGTCCACACAGAAACTTGTACATGAATGTTCATGGCCACATTATTCACAGTAGCCAAAAGGTGGAAACAACCCCAATGTCCTCCAACTGATGAATGAATACACGAAATGCAGTACATTCATACAAGGGAATATTATTGGTCATCAAAAAGGAATGAAGTACTGATCCATGTTACAACACAGATTAAGCCTTGAAAACATCATGCTACGTGAAAGAAGGCCAGACATAAAAGGCCACATATTGTATGAATCTGCTGTATTAGTCTGCGAGGTCTGCCACAGCAAAATACCACAGACTGGGCAGCTTGACCAGCAGAAATTAATTTTCTCACAGTTCTGGAGGCTTGAAGTACAAGATCAAGATGTTGGCAGGTTTGGTTTCTCCCGAGGCCTCACTCTTTGGTTTGCAGACGGGCTGTCTTCTCACTGTGCCCTCAAATGGCCTTTTCTCTGTGTGTATACATTCCTGATGTCCCTTTTTCTTCTTAAAAGGACTCCAGGCCCATTGGACCAGTGCCCCATTCTTATAACCTCATTTACCCTTAATTACGTCTCCCAACACCCTGTCTCCTAATATAGTCACATAAGGGGTTAGGGATTCAGCATATGAATTTTAGGGGGATATAATTTAATCCGTAATATCCACTTACATGAAGTAAGCAAACCTATAATGACAGGAGGTAGTTTAGTGGTTGCCAGGGGCCAGGAGGATGGGAGAATTGGAGTGACAGCTAAGTGGTGCAAAGGTTTCTTTTTGGGATGGTAAAATGCTCTGAAGTTCATTGCTTTGATGGGGGAACTCTGTGAATATGCAGAAAGTCATTGAATTTACAGTTAAATGTTGTATGCTGTGTGAATCATATCTCAGTAAAATTGTTACCAAAAAAAGAAAAAAAATTGCCTGGGGAGCAAGAAGAGTGATCAGTAAAGTCTTTAAAAGGTAGCAGGAGTCCACCCTTCAGGATGAAGTTCAGAGCTGGACTAGAGTCCTTAATACTATGTGAGCCCAGTTCTGATCCTAAGCGTTAAACATTCAAGGAATTCAGAGCAGAAGAGCAGACATCAGATCTGGGGCATATCGTCAAGTTTGCCCTGACTGCAAACTTGGCTTGAACCCAAGTCACAAAGGGTTGGCCTAGAGCTCCTTAAGCTCCTGTCTGAGGCCCATATTTATCTTACCAGTCAAAGAAGGACAGGTCAGCCTGAGGAGAAGAGGGTTCCTAAGGCCAGAAACTGGACAGGGTGTGGAGCGGGGCCTGGAGTAATCTCTCTGGTGTTGCTGACTTCCCTCTCCCATTTCTTCAGAATTAAGAGTGTTCGAATTAGTGAGCATGTAATCCTTCTGGTATTCTTCTCTCACAGGCTCTGTGTTCTCCAAGCATAGATCTGCCAAGCTGCACTTATTATGCACATATGCTATATTGTCATTGTCAGCTTACTTACTGATCTGCTACCCAGGACTTCCAGTTCCTGGAAGATGGGGACTCTGACTTTTCTCTCTGCACCCCCAATGCCTCACCCATTGCTAAGCACACACAAAAATGCTCCATGGTTTGTTAAACAAGTGAACAAGTGAGTGCTTGGCTTTCCCATTTTTAACTTGTCAAAATGCTCTTGCTTATGCCAGACTGAGCCATTATCAGAACTAATAAAACTAAAGAATTCTAACTAGCATTGATTCGTTTGCCCTTGAATTGACATAATTATCAATAAAAATAGCTTAAAATTTATTGAACATATCTGGACTGAGCCCTATGCTGAGCAATTTGTAGTCACTATCTTCTTTAATCCTCACAATAAATCCCTGAGTAGAAATTTTTTATTATGCCCATTTTACAGAAGTGGAAACTGGGTTTCCACAGGTTACAGAGGTTACAGACTTGCCCCAAGTCCCAGTTAATAGTAGTGGGGCTGTGAGTCAAACATCAGAACTACAAAGCTTGTGTACTTATCCTCTATAGAATTATGAGTTCTCCGTATTTTATTTTACCAGTGTACCCTTATGGGAGGTAAATGGAAAAAAGACGCCAGGCTTGAGGCTTGAGAGTGTGTGGCTTACAGGCCCTGTGGGAAGGGTTCCTGGCCTCAAAGGTGAGTGATTCCCTGCCCGGCTCCAGGATCACACACAGCTTCCCTACAAATTCAGGATGCAATCACCTTACTCTGTAAGCTAAATTACTGCCAAGCAGCCCCTTGCATTGAGAGGGGAACCATGAAAAAAGGCATGTATAGAAAGTATGGATGGGCCTCTCCCCCTTGATCATAAATTCAGTCTGTAATCAACCCAAACCAGAAAGCCTCTTCAGATATGTGTTCGCTGTCTACGGACTTACAGTTTCCACTTTCGTTCCCCTTCTACATTTTAGCTGCACTTCACAGAATTCTGCACAAAGGGAAAACTCAGTATGAGTTGAAGGCTCACTGGAATGGAAAAATTCTGACATTTCAGAGCAACATGCTCAGCTTGAGATGTTTCAAAAAGGATGCATCCAATGCCCTGAGAGTTGATTCAACAGCTTCCACATTGGCCTCAATAAACAAAATTAAATATTTTGCTCACTTCATGATCAACATGTCCCAGTGCAAACAGCTTGGTATTTTTTCTGTTTTCACTTCACTTCTGTTACCTTGGCCATGTGTATATTATGACTAGACGGGCTTCAAGGAGTATTGTCTTCCAGTGTGCAGGGGATGTTCGTGCCCAAAGCGGGCCAACTTCTGTTCCAGCAGAACTTGGAGTCATTCAAGACCAGTGCCTAGGACTAAGAAAGTTAAAACACAACCAAAGTTAATCCACCACACTAAGGCATTCACTGTGTCTTGGACTAAGCCAAATTCTAGAAAGACAGGGTTGCTAATAGCAATTGTGCAAACTACCCTCAAACTGCAAATAAACTGTATGGGCAGAGAGAGAGGAAGCCCAGACATTTCTCTTGGATTCTTCTTTCAGAGCAGGGGTGAAATGCTCCCCAGCCCCCACCATCCTCACCAGCAAGCATGCATCGCTGAGCTACTCCTGTGGAAAGCCCCATAAATAGCACTCACCGTTCTCGCATCCTGGCCCTGGTGCCCCTTACTGTGCACTCCATGAGACAGAGCTAGGTGTCTCTTACCCATCGTTGAACCTCCAGAACCCAGCACATACCTGGTTTCATACATTTTTAGTAACTACATGAATGAATTTTAAGGTTGATAGAAAAGAAGAAATGTCTGGCAAAAATATGGCTGGAAATGGACCCCAGCATAGGGGGGCCTTGGACCCCACAGAGGCTGCCCCTTACTCTAAGGATGAGCCAGACCTTATCTGCTGGGGGAGACTTTTGTTCGATAATAAGATCTTTTATTTTAACATCATTTTAACACCCTTTAAAAGCACTGTATAGTTGACTTTTTAAATTACTATTTCTCTGGTTTTTAATTTCTGAACAAATTGGCAAAATTAAGAACCAACTTTTTTCTTTAGTCCAAGATTAAATATAACATGTACATTTGTTTGAAATATGTATTTTGAAAATACTAAAAGAATAGAGATCCGAGAGTACCATTTTTATAATGTTCCTTTCAATTTTCATAAAATTTGAAGAAGCTTAATTTTTCAATTATGAAAAATTCATTGGAAAGGACTTCTGTTTTGAGTCTAAGTTATTTTTAAATATCACTTAGCACATTAATCATCTTATAGTTGCCTCCCTCCTCCCCCCAAATTTCCTAGGATACAGTCTATGCATTTGATATATAAATATAACATTAATCAGTTTCTTATGTGCCTTGTTTTGAATCTGCATAATAGTTGGTAAAGCTCATAAAAGGGCTTTATAAATATTAATATATTGTCCGGAAGGAACAAAATAGCAGTGGACTCATAGACACCTAGAAGGGACTAGTGGTTACCAAGGGGGAGGGGTTGGTAAAGGTTGGGGGTGGAGGAGGATGGGGATAAAGGGACACAATAATTAGCAGTCACAATACAAGTTGCTCAAAGGGACGGTAGGACAGCATGGAGTATACAGTTAATGATTCTGTAACATCTTACTATGCTGATGGATAGTGACCACACTAAAGGCAGTAAGGATTTAATAATATGGGTAACTGTTGAACCACTGTATTGTATATTTGAAACCAACATAAGTAAGATTGTATATGAATGATATTTTAATAAAAGAGAAAAAGACATCATGACTCTTCACCCCTAAATATTTCAGTATGTATCTGAAGAAAAAAATAATCAATGTATTGTCCACATTTTCTACCACTGAGGCAATCATTTCAAGAAGATTTCCACCTGGTTTTTGACAACAGAAAGTCAATGGTAAATCACTAGGCAGAAAGACAACCCTCCCACCTCTGTATTTCATCCAAATTCGGATTCTCATTAGAAGGACTTGATGCATCCTTCAAGTCTTCCTGAGTCAAAGCACATTAGTTTGATACTTATGTTCTGTTATCATCTGTTGGGTTCCTTATGTCCTTGCCTTCCTCCCACTTATGAAACATTTGCTTACCTGCCTAGGAGAAGAGGAAGGTGATCAGAATATTCCAAGCACCGGACAGAAATGCAAACAGGGCAACGTATAGGAAGTGGAAGCAGAACACGTTGTGAAAACTAAAGTGGGAGAAGAGCGGGGACTGCATGCATTTCAGTCTTCGCAAGGGATTTCTAGATACAGGTGGCGGCAGCAAATTGCTTGTCAAGAGATCCACTCATAATGAGGCCAGCCATGTAGAACAGCTAGCACGCCACCTGGGCACCACTGCTGGCCTGGATCTCTGGGGCTCTGAGCCAGGCTGCAGGATGACAGTCCTGTGCTCCCCAGAAGCAGCCACATCCCTGGGGGCTGGGGCACAAACAACAGGGTTAATGCCATCGGCCATCCGTCCTACTGCCCCCACCAAGACATCAGTCAAACAAGGAATAGGAGTAAGGAAAAAGGGAGTGAGGTCAAGTCAGGCATGGGGGCACCAGCTGTAAGTGGAAAGAAAATGGGGAGAAGAGCACCCATTTATCTTCAGGGTTGTCCTGTCACCTTTGGCTGACAGTGGGGGGTATATGACAAGCAGGAGGGCTGAATTGCCGTGACCATGCCGTTTGCATGTTTGGCTCGTCTGGGTACTCTTCGATGCTCAGGAAAGCACTGCACCCTTCTCCGAGCTCAAACGCACTCACACACACACATTTCCTGGTGCCTGACTTGTGTCTGTTCATCTCTCTGCTCAAAGCTGAAATGAGACTAAGAATGCTGCTCTATGGCAGGTGCACTGACCTCCTTTCTCACCACTGTGCTCCTGTGTAAGAGAAATTCTCCTGGAAGGCAACGCAATGTCGCTCTCGAAGTCCAGATCGATTTGAAACTACCTCCTTTACTTGGAGGAGAACCCCCTTTTCCTCCTTGAGCTGCTGTCTTATTCCAGATGGGGCGACTTCACATTGAGAACATAGGTGCGATGCCTCATTGGCTGTGGCCCCCTCAGGGCCCTTCAAAGTGGGCGCTCAGCACCCAGGTAACCACATTGGCTTGGCAGTACCAACGCAGGCCAGAGGCTAACTACAGGACCTGCAGCTGCCAGCTTTAAGGAAAATCTGGCTTCAGGTCAGAGATCTGAGGGACCAAGTTGAATAACAAGAAAGCTCAATTAACGGGGTTTTCAAGCTTAGGAAAAAGGAGATGCCAGGGATGTAAAATTAAACATCCAACACTGTAGAAAGATACCATGATATTGGGACTAGAGGTCAGGGAAAGGCGGTGGAGGCCTGAATTTTGCAAGACAGTTCTGAAGAAGTAGGAAGAGAAGATCAGAAAACAGTTGAAATCATAGCAGGATGCCCAGGGCACAAGTTCCTTAGCAGATTCAACTTTGACTTCCTCAGCGTACCTGGTACATGGTAGATGGCCAAGAAAAATGAGTCCTTGAGTGAATATGCAGTGGCTGGGGCGTCTACTAAAAACAGAGAAGGTTTCAGGGTGAGTTTCGTATTCTTAAGAAAGTGTGCCTGCTTTTTGAGAGCTCAGCCTTCTAGCATTCTTAAGCATGTTTTCTAAACTCATGTCCTGGGAAAGCAGAAGGCAGTTCTCAGGTTCACTGAGCTAGAACAGAATTTTGATACAAACAGACCTGGGCCCACTGAAAGAGTTATGCACTTGGCAGGAACACCAACTTGAGTTCCAACAGAAAGCACATCTGTGCCTCATTGATAATATAATAACCTACATTACATTTTTGGCTGAGAACACCTGTGCACAGCCCAGAAAGTCAGCCCAGGGCAACCATTCTGATGGAGGTGATATTAACAGCTCTCATTAAAACTGATGACTATCGCGGTGCCCAGTAGCATGGCTGCAGTGAGGCACCTGTCTGCATTTCCATGACATGCCTCAATTTTTGGAATTCATAACTCAACCATAGAAATATGTTTTGCATTGAGCTGAAACCTCAAAAGAATACTATCATGGAGTAAAAACAGTTTGACTTTTGGAACTGTAAAAGTGTATGTTAGCTGTCCATTCGCATCGGTACATGCTCAACTCCATGCTATATGGAGCATTATTGTTTTCCTGCCCCCATCTGGGCAATGGAAATAGAAGACTACGTGAAGATGGAGGATTTGTCTCTGAGCTGGCCCAGGGACAATTTGAGCATCTTAACTTTCATGCATATCAGAGATGCTAAGATTCTATTATGATGCGCAGGGGCACTGTATGCTAATCACGTATCCTAGGCATGCACCTATGCCTTTTGTTTACTGTTACCTGTCCAAAACAAGGAAGCACAGAATTCCTGGTGCTCTGCTTGGGACTTAATGAGGTCACAAATGGCTGGATCTTGCCCACTTTCAACACAGCACTTTCTCTGATGAAGGAGAGACCCAAGGATATGCACTCCACTGACAATGATTGAAAGGACTCATCTTTTATTTTGACAGAAAGTGTTGTGAAATGCATTCATGTCCTCAGCTGGGCAAGTTAAAGCTTGATGGTGTATATACCTATAATTCTCTCCCATGTAGAATGTCGAAGAACTACTATTCCTCCAAAAATATAAAAGGTTATGTCCATGGAAGAACTGATTTAAATATATAAGCCAATTACTATGTAGTTTATGTTTTTCTAATAAGTACAGTTTGTGAAGAGAAAGGTCATCTTTGTCTTCTGTATCCTTTCTATCCCCAATAGTAATTACATTAAGGCATGAATTCTCTTCTAAAATTCTTCAGTAGCTTCCTATTGGATTTAAAATAAAATCCTTACCATTGCCTAAGAGAGCTGCATGACGCCTCATGTCATACCCCCTCCCCCATGCTCTCCTTACTCCAATTTTACTTGACTTTTTCCAATTTTTCAACTGCTCTAACCATTTCTCTGCCACCTTCGAAACCTTGCCTTTTTTTTTATGAATCTCTTTGCCTATAAAGATTTACTTCCCACATTTAGAATAACTGGCTTCTCCATATTCCTCCAGCCTAAATGTCACCTCCTGACTGCTCTTTCTGAAGTAGGTACCACTCCCAGCAGTCTCCATCTTGGCCCCCTGTGGGTTTTTTTTAGAAACTTAATATAGTTATTGTTTTACTAACCTGTTCATGAACTTGCTCTTTGTGTGCCTTCTAAAAAGTATGCTTCATGAGGCAGGGACCTTTGTCATCATTTTATTCCCAGTGTCCAGCATGTACTAAGTGCTCAGTTAATATTTGTCAAGTAAATTGAGATTCATACCCAAGATGATGCTTAATTTCAACTTCTGTTGGTTGACCTGGTGGCCTTATTCTCTTTGTAGTATACAGAAAAGAATAATTCCTCCTCAATCTTTACATTACCTCATACTTCACAGGAAATTAGCTAGGGTTCCCACACCAGAGGACAGTTTTCAAAGCTTGAGGGATAAAGAAATTCTTTTCTTTTACATCTTTCTCCCTCTTATAGCATCATAAAATAGTACTTAACTGCTGTACAGACTTTATTTAGCTAAAAAGAAGACATAGGCCTCTTGAATTTCTAGGGACCAGATTCTTGACTTGATTTACTTTGAGTACTGGACACTGAAATAAAAATAAATTCTGTGCATGTAAATGAATTGGTGTGCAGTCAGTGTCATCTATTAATATTTCTGTAAGCTTTCCCTACACTATGGGTGATTAATTATGATCTAATACGAAGTAAGTTTAATGATGATGACGCTCATGGTGACGCATAAGGTTATTTGCTTACTCTGTACCAGACACGGTACTAAGCATTTTGTTTATAAATAAAATAAAAGAGAATAGGTATTTCATTTTATTCTATAGTATCTAGCATAGTATATGTCATTTATATGGTAACAATACTAATGGTTATAAGAATTAGAACAATAGGAGACATAGAAGAAAAAAATAAGTTGAGCATTTGGAAACTTAAGAAAAATAGATACGAGAATATTGATTAATGTTCCAACTTGGCCCAGTTCTCTCAGAATATTAAGCCACATCCTGGATGTGACTGGCTCAAGACTCCACAGCTAATTAAGAAGCATTTAGGACCCAGGCTCAAGCCTTCTGATGCCATGTCAGTGTACTAGAACTGTCTCTGTGAAGGCAGGGGCAGCCTTAGGCAGAGAGAAAGCAGGTAGTTAAGAATTAACAACCCATGATCCTCCAGTTGAACTTTTCAAGAGCTAGATACCCATATTTTTGAATGGCTGACTCTAGAATTTTCTTAAAAGATCTGATTCCCTTATTAGAAGTAGTAATACAATTCAGAAAACTGTAATTGTCCATAATACCTTTCTCTGAATTACCTTATCAGATTCTTTCCTCTCTGCTACTTGTTGAAATTTGGTTGGCTGCAAGGAAACCAAGAAGAAGAGATTTAGATGAAATATGAAGAGTGTTGCATAGGAATGTGACCTTGGCAAGTTACTCTCTAAGCCTCAGTTTCCTCACCTGTAAAATGGGATAATAACCTATCATTAAAGAGTATTTGAGACAATTAAGATAATATATGCAGAGCACTTAGCATAATGTGTAGAAAAGATCCAAGGTTAGCAGTTCCAGTGGTTGTTCTTAGCATTGTTATTAATAACAATTCTGATATAAGAGAAGCTCTAGGCAACCAAAAGTCTGTTTTTTTTTGTTTTGTTTTGTTTGTTTGTTTGTTTTTCTAAAGGGAGTCAAAGATAGCTAGCGAGCTAGTGAGAAGCAAAGAAACATAGGTAAGGTAGAATACCCAGGACAAATCTCACCAATTCACCTATTCCATAATAGCAGAACTTTGATGACGCTACCTCACCTCTCTGACTTTTGGTTTGCTTATCTATAAAAAGAGTAATATAATGAAATAAAAAGAAATAAAGAACATAAAAGAAAGATAATGCCCACTCTTCCTATCTCAACAGGTTGTCAAAGATTCAAATGAGACACATGCATGTAAAAGCACTTTAAGTCTCTTAGTGGGAAGGTTAGATATGGCTTCTACACGTTTCACTTAACTAGCTGCCATTTCAATCAAGTCAGTGATTTCTCAGTCCTGGCTGCACAAAAGAATCAACTGGGAACAACTAAAGGTCCAAATGGCCAGGCTAATAGTCAGAATATCTAGGAATGAGACCCAGGCTCAGACTATTTTTTTTCCTCCCTAAGTGATTCCAACATCCAGCCAAGATTGAGAGTCAAAGAATACAGTATTTTTCACTTGCCCAGTGATAAGGGTCCCCAGAGTCCCACCACTTCTGCAGAATCAGCCTTCAAAGGGAAAGGATTGGGAGTCTGTATTTTCCACAAGCACCCCTAGCTGCCTCTTCTCAGCAGGCAATTATGGGAAATTCTGTTGAATCATAGTCTGAGAGTTGGAAGGGATATTGTTTGAACTCTTCTCACCTGATTCATATCTGAACCATGTGAAACTTTATGAATGCCATGAGCAAAAGGTGAATGTGTGTTAACCTAATAATATGCACAATAAATAACACAACTGTTAGCTATTGCTGTATGTGAAGGAACCACCACCAGAGCCTTTCTAGTTCAGCAAATCTTGACTGATAGATAAAATTTTCAATGTTTCAGAACTTTTCTCAGTCAAGCAATTTGGAATGCCAAGAAATGCACTGAAAAAAGAATTCTTTCATTTCAGAATAAATATTAAAATACCACGAAATAAAATAATACCTAAAGTATTGGTGCGCACAATGGGAGTGGGACAGACATAACTACATTTTTATTTTTTCCCCTACAAAAAGGAATGTATTGCACAGCTCTAGCAAGCCTATGTTATTGCTTTTAGCTCTCATGGGAAAGCTAGGGAGATCAGGGTTAATGTAAATAACATACAGAATAAGGTACTATGGCAAATAGAAAGGAAAAAAAGTTAATTGCTGATATCTAAGTTGCAAAACTTGGCTTAACTCTGCATAGCAACAGATATTTCCACTCCTCCTGACTGTTCTGAGAGCCTCAAACTCTGCCAGAACCACTGGTTTATCAGTTCCCAGTGAACATTCTAACACTGTCTTTGAAAAGTTGAGTCTTACAGAATTGCATTTCCTCAGGGGCCACATCCACTCGCCTGGCCTGGTAGTTAACTCTGAAAGCTTTCCTCCTTCCTATTTCCGTCACGGCAAGGCCAGCCTTTGTCTCAGCTCTGTTGGAGCCAAAAGTACTGTCAGTATTAGATTGATAGTAATACAATTAATAATAATTCCAAGCTTGTTAAGAAGAAAGATAAGAGAGTGATTTTAATAAGTATATAGGTTTGCATGTTCCTCAGAGTGGCTTCATAAAATTTAGTTTCCAGCTTTGCAGATAAGGCATTTGAGAATAATGATGCTGAATCCAGTCTGAATTTTATCTTTGGAAACAATATCAACTTACTCTGTGTAATCAGTGCTTCTTAAAATGTGCATTCACGTTGCCCATTCCTTCACATCTTTTATTTTTCATAAAATACTTCAGTAAAGATAACCAACATAGCCTAATTTTGGGGGGATATGCAAATACAACATATTACGGCTGCATTTGTTTTTACTTGGAAAAAATTCTTGTAATTACTAAGAGGGTATATTATAAATGCTTGGAGTGGTATGCCCATGGAGGAGCTGGCAGGTAACAAAGCTGAGCCCGACTCGTGCTGAGCTAGTGCACACGATACCTTGAATGGAAACAGGGCCATGGGTATTCTCAAGGGTGCACCTTCCCTATTTTTGCCAGGCAGCTGTGTCTGGAGGTCTCTTCCTGCACACTAGGTGAAGCACGAAGTGAAACTTCAGCCTGGACCGGGGAGGGTTCTTGACTCTGAACAAGAAAGAGTTCTCGAGCAAATCGGACAAGTGTAGGTAAGGAAGGAATTCATTAAAGCGAGAGTAGCAGGGAATGGCAGCTGCCTTGCAGGCAACAGAGAGCAAGAAAGAGCAGAGGAAGGAAAGGGAAGCTTGCTGAACTCCTGCTCAGCATAGGGCAAATCCCTTGCCAACTCCTAAAGCCAGAGTCTATATATATACATAAAGTGTTGTGTGCTTTGTTGAATAACTTGTGTGTTGGAGTAGGGTGGGTATGGGGGGCGAGGAGATCAGAGAGATGGTAGGAATTTTTTAAAACTAAAAAAATATTGCTGATGATGGCCTTACCCCATTATCAGCCCATTCCCAATGTCCATTTTTTCCAGCTTTCACATTCTTTAACTCCAGACTGCCTTGATTTGTTTATGTGAGTGCTGGACACATAGTAGGATGCAAGATGTAATGCAATAATGCACATTCACTGTTCAAAGGATTCAGATGTGTTAGTCGGCTAGGCCTCCCGTAATGAAATACCACAGATGGATGGTTTAAACAACAGAAATATGTTGTCTGACAGTTCCAGAGGCTAGAAATTCAAAAACAAGATGTAGGCAAGTTTGGTTCCTTCTGAGGGTGTGAGGGAAGGATCGGTTCCCAGACTCACCCCTTGACTTACAGATGACAGTCTTCTTGTTCACATGGTATTCTGCCTGTATGCATGTCTCTGTGTCCAAATTTCCCCTTTTTATAAGGATGCCAGTCATACTGGATTAGTGCCCACCCTAATAACCTCATTTTAATTTAATTACCTCTGTAAATTCCTATCTCCAAATAAGGTCCCATTCCAAAGTTCTGGGTTAGGATCTCAACAAAGAATTTAGTGAAGACACAGTTCAAGCCATAACAGCAGTATTATACATGATTTTTTTAAATGTTCATATATTATCAAATCATGGCTGAGAAATGAAAATAAGTGGAAAGAAAACCTTAATTATCATGATATTCTGTGAGATTGAACTTTACTGATATATCTGAGCTCTTTTCAGCAGGTAAGTGGGTATCTCCCACAGTTGTGAAAAAGATCATTATCATAGGTAAACTGTAAATCTTTGCCAGATCTAGAGTAACTATCTGAGGCACACTGAACTTCTGATTTTATAGTCTTGGTTTCTGTTCTCCTGAGAGTCAAACTCTAAAACAACAGCTACAACCAATAGGGCAAAGTTTCTCTTTGGGTGACTTTGATAAGAGACAGAGACCAAAGCCTTCCTTGTATAGATGAGGAAACAGAGGCCCAGAGAAG
Organism: Smutsia gigantea; assembly: GCA_032199065.1. Taxonomy (NCBI): domain Eukaryota; kingdom Metazoa; phylum Chordata; class Mammalia; order Pholidota; family Manidae; genus Smutsia; species Smutsia gigantea. Next base: position 66,312 of record JAVSCE010000030.1, read on the forward strand.
AGAAGTGAGGTGGCCAAGGTCATAAGGCGAGTGAACAGCAGCCCTGGAACAGGAACTTGGACTTCCCAACTCATAATTCCATGTTCGTTCGCCACATCACACTACTTATCCTCCATGCCAGGTAACCGCCCCCCACCCTTATCCCATCTATCAAATGACCCATGGCTCACTAACAGCATCTGACTTTACTTATCCAAATTAATTTTTAATGAACTAATACTAAATTGCTAAGGAACTACATTCTTGATGCCCATGAATAGGATCAGAATTCTGCAGTATGCCTTAAGTAATTTTTCCAAGAAGCTTTTCAAACCAAAAAAACCCAACAACTACATGTCTAATTTGTATACAGTAGTAGGTTTCTTTACCCTTCAAATCCAACTTTTTAGCTAGAACCTACCTTATCGGCCATAATTATGAACATATGCTTCAAGGTGGAAAAAAAATTTGTCTGAGATGCCTAACTAGTGGCAATTAGTGATTACTCTTGAAAACAGAAGGAAAGCCTTTCCCCTCTGTTCTATAAGGTTTTGGTTAATGCATCATAACTGATATTGGAAATTTGTATTTTAGAAGCCACCTACCTAACTCATCCACTTTACAAATAAAGCTGTGGATTGAGCAGCGGCTTGCCCAGAGCCACTCAGTTGAAGACATCTGGGGACAGGTCCCTTTATGTTCCATCCAGAACTCTAACACACTTACAATGCTGCTTAATGGTTATTTAGCATATGTGTAAGCTACTGGGTGTTTAATCTATCTTTCCCCATGAAGATAAGAGAAACAGGAGCCCTAGTGTTTGCCCTAGTGACTTAATGCTGTACCTTGCCACTCCATTATGTCATACTCATAATATTAATTTTAAAGAATAGACTGTGTTGTGTAAATATACCATTTTACGTGACTATTTTCCAACTCTTAACTAATGTTACCTACACCTAAACTTATCTGTGTGAGCTTTATGGGGAAATGCCATGTACATTAACTTTTAATGTGTTGAAATTCTATGTAAAACTTAATTAAAAGGTTTTAAGATCCTAAAACTTCTCCTTTCAATTTCTTACAAGTTAGTGTTTTATTGTTCTTTTTTTTTTTTAACCGCCTTTCATGATTACTGAATTGGGCTAAAGTGTATTAAACCCCAGCTATGTTTTTATGAGTCTAAAATCCTGGCGGATGAGCTAACCCTACAGAGTGGTCTCAGAGCAGAGGGTGCCCCAAGATGCAGGCAGTTTGTGCTGCGTGCACGATAATTCTAGAACATTAAACTTATCGTGTTAAATTGATTTCTGGATGTTTCTCTGTGGAAGCCTTGGCATGGTCCTCCCCTTCCTTTCCTTGAGCCAAGAAAACTCTGAGGCAGAACAATTCATTTTCAGTTTGTGGGAAAACTATACTCAACGAACCAAAGGCCGTGCTAAGATAGTTTTGTCGGAGAGAAGACAGGGACATTTTGATCACTTTTGTATGTGACTAAAATCCTGAATTTCTATGCAAACTCTTGTATTTACAAGCTTTGTTTCTGAGGAGTATTTGCAAGCTTCATTTTAAAGGCTGGGAACCTCAAGAGCAAAAACCTGCTTTTTTGCCATAGTTATTGTGTTATAAGTTAAGCATTTGGAAGGAACCCCAAGGAGGCCTCAGGAAGCAGTTACTGCCTCTCTTGACTTATCATCCTGAAGGCGATTTGTTTTAAAGTTGATAATCCCTAGGGCTACAAGAATGTCCCACATCTGCCCTGAATTGAAAACAGATTCCCATTAAGAGCCTTACATCAGTGCTGCGGGATTCATTCGATCTGAGTCAGAGAGGAAGTCGGAGAACATTCGAACGTATGGCCTGATAGCAGCCCAGCAGCTCCCTTCATGGAGGATCGAGACTGCAGGGTATGTAGGCTGTCCATTTTCAAATTTTCAGACTGTTTTCTGTAAGGAAAGGTCCTTGTGGCCTTTGGGTAGGAATATCCGGGAGGGGACAGTTGTAGCTAAGAGGTATAAAGTAACTTGTCTGTCTGGGATTTTCAGTGCCACCAATGGGCTGATCAGAATTCTGAAAGCCTAGGAAGCCTTTTCTGCTTCAAAATTCCTCTGTCAGGTTTTGCTGTTTTTGTGGCTTTTCATTTATAAAAGATATATTCCTATAATTATGCAGATATTTATATAAAAGTACCCCCCACAACCCTCTAAACAGTTTTGTAAGCCAAGAGAAGTTTTTACTGTTAAAAGTCAGAGATTTTCCACCCTCTGCTTATCTTTGAAATTATTTTAAAATATTTCCACACATGCTGAGAATGAGGGATGTAACCATGCACTTCATATTCCAAGCCTCAGGGGATGGGGCCATCTGATGAACTACTCAGCATTTAATATCCTAGGGAAATTTTCTTCTCAACTTTGTTTCCGTCTTGTCTGTTAAAGCAATATATTATGGAGTGTGGAGTTCTTTTCCTTTTTAATTAAAAGGGAAATTAGATTTGTCCATTAAAAATGATTCAAGGGAACAGCAAGGTGCAGGGGTTATGAACAAGGGTCTGAGGGCACAGCAGCTTGAGGCCCGTCTGGCTCCTTCTCTGATTCTGGACTGGACTTTGGTGAGTGGAGGCCTCTCGGGTTTCTTTCAGAAGCCTATTCTGCTCACCATCTTCTCTAAGAAGCAGGGGATAGTGTTTGGTACAGTTGGTACCCAAAAAATTCTTGTTGAATAAAACAGAATTATCCAACGGAACCCTAGAAGAAATGTCAGTTTGAACATTTTGTTTGGGTAAACTTCCACTCATTTTCTTGGTAAAGTCAACACCAAAATATAAAATAGAGGGTAGTTGGTAATTGAAAGAAAAGTGTTAGAGTGCCAATTAGAGCTACAGTATGTAAAATGCGTAATTCCATGGTTATGGTATTAATAAAGTAGAGAAATCTGAAATATGAGTCTTGGAAGGCAAAAATCATGCCCTACAAGAATGCACAGGAGTCCAAGGAGAGCTGGTCTGGGAGAACAAACACAGCTGGCCAGCTTTCCCTTCGGCTCGGTGCAGATGTGCTCCTCAAAAGTCTTCTGACAGTACAAAGCCTGCTCTTGTTCCATGTGCCTCCCTTGCTTTCAGAAACAATACATTAAGAGCAGCCCAGTTGGCAGGTAAGATTTTTCAGTCCAAATGCCAAAATACTATTCCCTTTTGACTGGTTGCCCGCAGTTCTTGAAAGAGGGAAGGTTTTTTGGATGCCAAAAATTGACTGCAAACTGTGTCATGGGACTATGCCCTTAATCCCAGCAAAACAGAGGCTTCCTTTTAGAAAAGGAGGCACATTTGGGTTTTTGTGCCGGAGGATGCAAAAAGATGTATTGATCAGCTCAGACAGAAAGGGGAATTATTAGCCTTAGAAACATCGCTCTGTCCTATTTAAGGAGACTGGCAAATGGGCCCTGACATCTCTAGAAAAGGTTCCAGCTCAGACCAGCTTCCTCTTTGGGAGACGATTGTGTATATATCTTAATGTAACTAGCCTACTTAATCTCGACCCCAAACGTTTGGGAAGAAAATAAAAGCAGCGTTGTATAGAGTTCCAGGGTGAATCCTATATCACAAATTTAGCTACAATTAATTCAAGTAAAATCTACCTCCAAAAAGCTCTCTGCCACTTTTTGAGTAACAAAACAAACAAGTCTTAATTTGGGGTCATCTCCTCTTTCCCTGGCCCATGTTTCAACATCAGGCATGTCACAAAGGGGCCGTGCCACTGTGCCAATTCACAGCCTCATTTCTCCCCAAAAGTTTTATAAGCCATTGTTTGGAATTCAGAGCACATTATCCCCAAGAAACAAGGTTAGGCTCCCAGCTCAATTCCAGAATGCAAATTTACCCCCAAAATGTAGAGCATTTGTTACAAGTTTCTAGAAATGGACAGCAAGGACTTCTATCATTTTTGTTTAATAGCACTGGAGAATAAATTCCACAGTGAAATGTAGTACTGCTTTGGAGATCATTTTTTATATCTTTGAGAATTAATTCTTGGCCTTGCACACCATTCCTTTCTTTATCTGAACCCTAACCACCAATCCGAGGTGTTTCGTTTCCTGCTGCTCCCTCAGATGGTACTCTGGGTTGGAATCCTAGCAAATCATTTGCATGCACTTTTCCACTTGTGGTTTCTTTTGCCTGGAATATCTTCCTCCCCTTCTGATTCCTGGCAAACTCTTGATCAGCTCAAATAGTAACAGTTAAAACTCCCCTACTATGCCTCAGCCGAACTCCCACCTCTCTGCTCCCTTGGCTACAAACCCCCCTGAGAAAGTTTTATACATAACGTTGTTTCCTCCACTGAGCTTCTAAGGTGCCAAGGACCACAGTTTAAAATTTCTCCCCTAAGGAAAATTAGAAATTCCCTCTACACTGCTCCTGCATTTCTATAATACTTTGTATGTACTGCTTGTATTAACATTTACTACACTATGCTGTAGTTTTTTGTTTACATATTATCCCCTACCCTGGACTGAGAACTCCTGAAAGATAGAGATTTTAAGGGAATGTGTTACAATGCCTGGAAAAGAGTAAATAATTAATAAATGAATGGGTGGATGGAGGATTGGTGGATCGATGGATGGATGGATTGGTGGGTGGATAGTTAGATGAATGTGTGATTGGATGAATAGATAAATGGATGGAGGGAGGGATGGATGGATGGGTGATTGGATGGATGAATATGTGATTGGATAAATAGATAAATGGATGATGGATGGATGGAATGAGTACTGGGGAAAAAGCTGTCTTAGTTGGAGCTATATAGAAGTTTCTATGGAATTCTGAATGGGCATGTACACAGTTTCAAGGGCATGATATTGGTGGAATCTAACCATTATAATTACTTCTACTGTTTTGTGAGGGAAGGCTTATGAGTAGTGGGAAGAGGATGGAGCTCGGAGTAAGAATATATGGGTTCTAACTGTAGCCCTCTACTTTCTGGTTATGTGGCGTTGGGTAAGTTATTTACCTTTATTTTATTCATCTATAAGGTGGGAGTAATACCTATCTTTGAGGAATTGTTGTAAGGATTAAGGGATAATCCATCTAAAAGCTCTAGTCTAGTGTTTAACCCACACAACGTTGAAGATAAATGGTGATAAAATATGAATCTAAATACAAAACAGCAGACCTAAAACCTTGAAACCAGAAGGAACCTGGGCCCCACTATCCAGCCACGGACAGTCTTCTTTTGCAGCTCATCCCCTTCATTTTGATGTGGTACATCAACAGCATGGCTTTACCTTTCCTCAGCCACTTCCCAAACCATCTGAGTGAGTACAAATAAAATAAACATGGAAGTGTGAGAGAAAGGAAGAAGAATGTTCAGGGGATTCGTGACTAAGTATAAGAAGGATATTTCCTGAAGTAGGATTAAGTAAAGTGTGATGGAGAAGGAGGAGACATTGTACATGCAAGGGAAAAAGGGCAGGGATGACAAGAATGTGTTTGGTGGCAGGTAGTCACAAAGGGAAAGGAAGAGAACTTGCATTTTTTGAGAAGTTGCACTTCCAGGATTAAAAAAAAGGATCGATTGTTAATTTAAATATATATGCATAAATATGTATAATATATTTGATATGTTATATCTGAATATTTATATAATGTATGACATGTATAATATATTTATAATGCAACCCAAATATTTATAATCTAAACTGTTAAATATATCAATATAACACAAAATATAAATACACACTTCCAAGGACACTCCTATGCATTTGTAAACCCAAAAAGTGCCTTCTGTAATTTCACATACTTCACATAAATAATAATGAAAGTAATACATCCCTGACTAATGCTTAACTACAACATTTACCAGATGCCAGGCTCTGTTCTAAGGTCTTGACACATATTAACTCATATATCCTCACAACAACCCTGTGAGGTAAGTACGTAAAATCCTTATTTTACTGAGAAGAGGGCCCACAGCTAGTCACATGCCTAGAATGTGTAGGAGCCAGTGTTTGGACCCTAGCAGTCTGGTCCCAGGGTCTACACACTTTCACCCCGGATGTACCCACCACTGATCTGCCTCCTGGCATGGGCTGGATGGCAGAGTCAGCCACTGCGGTCAACACACTGAAAACTTCACTTTGGTGGATATGCTTTTCAAAATACAATTTTAACACCTGAAAAGTTAGAATGGTAGCATTTTACAGCGTGAAAGGACACTTGGTTCATTATGCCCGGACCAGTCAGCTGATTGTGCTGAAAATTTATTTCCAGGGCAAGCCAGCTTCAAGGTCTCTGGTCAGAGTCTCTGGGGATGGACATGGGGCAGGGGTCAGATGATCTTAGCTGCTCACACAGCACTGCAGTGGTAGGACATCATCTTCATTCCAGATAATGTCCAGGGAATTCTAAAAATTTATTCCTAAAAGTATGTAGATGTTACTATGTTGACACTCTGGTAGTTTTCCAAATATGAAAATGAAGATAATCATACCTTCCTGTTTTTCCAAAGAATCATCTATGTTTTATCTTTTTGAAAAACCAACAAAATATACAGTCTTTGAGCACTCTGTGAGATTGGGTTTGACAGATCCATTTTCTAAAATAATTCTAATACTCTTACATCCAACCCTGAGCCCTAACCTCTCCCTCAAATTGCTATGAGCAATTTGATTCCATTTTCTCCTATCAAAAATGGAGACTTGTTCAAATAGTCCATACATATAACAAATTTCACAAATTCTGATCCAAGGACATATTACGCAGGCAGAAAGAATGTCAGCTCTCCCCTTTTCTATCTGTTTGAATTATTATAAGCACTTCTATAATTAATACAATCACTAGGCAGGTGCTACAAAGTTATATAACTCTCTGGCTACTTTAGTTATTCCTATTTGAATCTGTCCACAGGCCCCACTGATATTTGAGGGCATAGGTTGTTATATGAATAGGTAGGTAGGCTAGTTGGAGAGGCTGCCAGGAGTTTTGGCATCCACTCAGTGACCCACCTGTGTCCATGCCTTTGACTCAGGAGAACAGGAAGAATAGCATTTGACACCCAGAGTCATAAAAATCAGGACCCAGGAAGAGCCCCAGTCTCCTCCTTGAAGGCAGTTGGGGGAAGAAGATGGAGAAGAAGAGAGGGAAGGGTAATAAGTGGGTTGCCTAGGTCTCGTTTCCATTTTTTTCTCATCACAGCCCAGATGGAGAACATCTTACCCAAAAACCTGTTCATGTCTAAAACAGCAGTAGGCTCAGAGACACTGAGAAGTGACTGGTCGTTACCATGGGAGAGGGTTTGTGTGGGTGGTGAAATAGGTGAAGGGGATAAAGAGGCACAAAATCTCAATAATAATATAAATTAGTCACGGGGATGAAAGTTCAGCATAGAGAATATAGTTAATAATTCTGTAACATCTTTCTGTGTTGACAGATAGTGACTACACTAGTTGGGGTGAACATTTAATAATGTAGGTAACTGTCGAATCATTATGTCATATACTTGAAACCAATATAATATTGTGTATCGACTATCCTTAAATAAAAGAAAAAAACCCGTTCATGTAAAATTCAACCCCTTTTGAAGCATTTTTGCATCTATTCAGGTGTCCTAGAAATAAACATTAAATTAAATTAAACGTTAATTTAATTTAGATTCTGAATAAAAGGCTTTATATAAACTGACTAAAAAGAGCTTAACTCCCCAAAAGTAGGTCAGATGGAAAAAGGCACTTTTAAGTATCCACAACAATCCCACCATTTTACAAAACCCTGCAAGTTTAATAAATACCTAATAGAAATACAAAATTAAGTTAGATGTGCCCTTAAAGGAACTGATTTTTTTTTCATCATTAAACTATTCCAAATGCCAAGAAAATATAGGACATGAAAATGCAGTCCAGATTCTCAAACAGAGGTTGAATTTTAAGCAAACTCTTCATTGGGCAAATGCATATTTAGGAAACTGGTTTTAGGCCTGCTAGCTCCCTGGCAGGGCTATTGTGAAGATGGGATGAGATTTCATGTATATAAATCTCCTAGTGCAGTAGCACATAGTGGACGCTCACTAACATATTGTTGAATGAGTGCTGAATAATTCTGGTCTACCTTAGGCAAGCCCACTTGGCTATCTCCTTTGGCCCTAGCTGACACCTTACCATGGTGTCATGAAAGAGCGATCCCCTGGAAAACAAAAATCCCAAATTTCTGGCACCTGTTCCCTTAACTTTTACAAAAGGGTAATAATAGCTATGACTGGGTTCTTCTGAGAATTAAATGAGATCATATTCACCCATGCTTTCATTCATTCATTATTTTAAAACTATTATGTATTTTCAATGCAGCAAGTATTGTTCTTGTGCTTGGGATATGGAGGCGAATAAGGCAGATGGGGGCTCTGGCTCCGTGGAACTTACATTTTCCCACAAAATACTTAGCATGCAAGTACTGTAGTCACCTAGCACTGAATACCCTGCTCAGATGGGCAGCAAAGTGCCCTGGAAAGAGCAGTCAGCTTGGAAAGTTAGACTGATACCCATTTGCATCCAGCCACCAGGTGTTGCCAGCTGAGCTTCCTGGGAACAATTTCTGAGCCACAGTCCTTGTTGTTCAGTGGGTATAATAATACATACCTTGCAGAGAATCTGTGAAGATGAAATGAGGCATACCGAGTGTCAAGTACCCAGCACAATACCTGACAATAAATGGTAACCCTTTATCATCTTAATGAAGAAATAATGAAGAGAGTGTCAAAGAAGCAAGCATGAGAACGGGAGAGGAGCAATTGCTTCCTGTGAGCACATTCTATAAAAGAGGTCACTTGTCAACCTTTTTGGGGGTAGATGGTTGACTTGGAGGGTGTTGAAAGTGTACTAATAAGAACTGGAGAGCATCATGTCTTGTTATATATATAGCAGATTAAACACATTCTCCTTTTCCCCAGTCCGTCTTCAAACCCTGGTAAATGGAAATATGGGAAAAAATAAAACCACAAGAGCAGCAATGGTTGGGGGAGGGGTGGATGACAATGAGAAGTGCCAACAAAGGTTGGGAAGGTTGAACACAGACGGAGGGAAACAGTAACAACTTACTCTCCCCAGGAAGGTTCTGGGAAGGGAGGCAGGGTAGCCCACCCCCAACAAGGCCAGGAGGCAAGGAAGGGCTGACCACAAAGTACAGGGAGTAATCAGAACTCCAGGTTTCCCTTACTCCAGGCCTGGCTGGGCAGCCAAGAAGCTGAGCCCATTCCTTCCCCATCAACAGAAGACTGAAGAAGCGGAACCAGAAATGCCCTGGTCTCGGAAACAGCTAAGAGGGGGCGCGGGTGCTAACCTAAACACAAGGGAACTACGTGCGAATCTGCATACTGACTTCCCAGTTACCTTCCCAAACTCAGTCCCCAAAGTGCAGCAACCAGGGTTTTATACAGCCTCTCCTCACCCCAACCACCACCACGAGAGAAGAGAGGAGGATTCCTCTGTGTTGGAAAAGATCTGCCCAGCAGTGAAGATTTACAATGTAGACTGACAATTTGGGGGTCACCTACAGGAGTCTGAGCCCTGTACCAGATCACTCACAGTGAAGCCACCACCAAGTGCCCCACAGTGCAGGGCTTACTATCTGATTTCTGGTGCTTCAGCCTTAAGTAAGAACAAATGATCATCGGATGAAAGGAGAAAGCTCTGGATGTGAATAACAGACACCTAAACCCATGTGCCGGTAAAATGAACTGAGAAGTACCAGAGTCAATGTGGAGTAGGAATTGCATCCGAGATATACAGTGAGTATCTTCAGCAAGATAAGGGAAACATACCCACAAGTAGATACAATAAAGGAGGAAGATTCTGATAACAAAAAGAATCGACAGGAGGCTTAGAATATAAAGTTTGGGAAATCTGTCAGAATCAGATAGGAAACGAGACCAAATGTCTAAGGGAATTAGACGATTGATCTCATAGGTCAAATATCCAAATAATGAAAGAAAGAGAGAGCTGAAAAAAGAAAATGGAATAAATCCATGAAATAATACAAAAGTGTTCCAAAAGTGAAATACATGAGTTTCCGGATTAGAGAGACCCACCTGGCACTGGGCACAGAGAACAGGGCATATCATTGGGAAATTCATAACACTAGAAATAAATAAAAGATCTGAAAAGCTGCCAAGAGGAAAAAAGAAAAAAAAAGGTCACAATCTGAATGGCACTGACTTCTCAATAGGAACATTATAAGCCAGGAAACAATAATTTCTAAATTGTGTGATGCAAATGATTTCTGACCTCGAAACCAGCAAGTGTTGGGGTGAGCTAAAAGTGTATAAGGGATCCAAACATTGTATCCCTCACACCCCTTCTCAGCAAGCTCCTGGAGGACGTGGTCCACCCAAAAGAACGAATAGGCAAAGCTCCACCCACCCGGATGAGGCCCCGGCTGAAACATCTCTAATGCAGTAGGAAGTAGAACTGACAGGTAGAAGGATGGATGCTACCGTATTGCTGGGTGCTTAATATTCTGTCAGAAAGTTTGGAGCAGAAAAGTAAGCAAATTTAAAAAAAGAAAGGAAAAGAAAAACTCCAACGAAGGAAAAATAATTAATGAGAGAAGAAATATGATTGCAGTATACATCACTCAGCCGTGAACAATATTTACATAGTCACTATAAGGCAAGCACTGAACATTAATGGAACTATAAATTAAGAGTATTAATGTGGCCATGGAGATATACAGCTCAGACCTCCCTTCAAAGGACAGCGTGTGTGGGAGGAGCATAGCCCCCCTTCAGGACCTGCCATTGTCTTCACAGCCAGAGCTCACACCCCCAGGCTCCCAGCCAAGGACTGAGCACGGCAGGGGGCTAGATGGGGCCAGCGCCACCCAGTGCAGGACTTTGATGGGCAGCATTTACTCTGGGTCTCTTCATCTGCCTGGCTGCGAATTTCTCAGAACTGCCCTCAGTCTAAGGCTCTTCCTCCCCAACCTTCCTTCCTGGCCCCGCCCCTTCACAGGGTCCCATGAGCCCTGGAGCCAGCCCTTCATGGACATCTCCCTGTAGATCTTGTGCATTGCTAATGCCGCCTTGATTTCTGCTTCTCAGAGGACCCAAACTCTCACAGTCACCATATTGGGAGGCTAAAAAATAGGAAAAATGGGAGGGGATGGGGGGCATAATGGAAGGTCAAATCACCAGCTTTCATTTTAGAAAGTCAATAGATAATGTCTATATGTCTACAATAAGGGAAAAGCAAAAACAAGAAATAGCAGGATGAGCACTTGATTTAGAAATTGAGGAAGGAATGCCAGAAACATACACACAAAGAAAATAACTCAAGAGCTAAATGTCAGGAAAGGAGGGGTGACATTGTGGAGGAGGGAGGGAATAATGCCTTGAGTACTATTTGACTTTTTAAATAAATTTTGCTTATTAAATTCTGCCTTATACTAGGATGATTAAAAGCATGTAGATGTGTCTTTTAGCACATATCACAGACAGATCTCTATACATATATCAAACATTGACCTATATACATAATACCAAAACAGCTTTAAATCTATAAATTTAAAATATAACCGAAAACATACATCACACACATATAATAAAACATCTTTAAGTATATATTTTAAAACATTTTATGTGTTTTAAATATATATTTAAATATGTAAGACATACATTTAAACATGTTCGATCAAGACTGTGCTAAGGAGGCCAGTATGCTGCTGTTTCCCTGTTGGCCCTCTCCCAGCTCTCTTCTCCTGGCCTTAGGACCTGGCCGCAGCCTCTGCTTCTAAGCTTAGCTCATTTCTGCAGAGAGAACACACCTGGAGGTGTATCCAGAGCGCACCCGGAGGCAGAAAAGACCCCCAGGTGTCCCAGGAATGACCCAGAGAGCTCCAAACTGACTTTATCTGAAGACCGTGCTCCAGAAGGCTTATCATATGCTTGAAGCCAAGCCCAGATCTACTTCTTCCTCGTTCTGAGACAGCAGCAGCTAGTTAAAGTGGTCCAGTACTTTTCCTCCTGGATGCCTGACCTCACTGAGGAGGTGGACATGAAGAAGGACAGGATGGTTGCAGAGAAGTTCCTTTCTCCTCTTCACCCCCACAGCCCTACGCAGCTGTGAATTCTGTTCTTCAGCCACCTGGGCCCAGAGACAGCTGCCACAGAGCCCCCTGGACTTGTGCCACATTCCTTCCTCCTGTGGAGCTCAGGCTAGGTGGAATGTAGGCAGGGACGCTGTGGGGAGGTACATGTGCATGTGTGTGTGTGTATGTGCACGTGTGCATATGTGCACATGTGTACATTTCATCACCTCCATGAGTATAGTTCTTCCCTCTTTGGTCAGAAGCAGGTGTGTCTCTCTGGGCCTCATACTGGGCTTTTCTTATCTACATCTAGTCTTGGAATAGATGAGGCTACAAAGGAAGCATTGAATTATTTGGACAGGGACTCATCTATAATTTAAAGAAAAGTGTAGCAAACAGTGGGTCCCAGAACAGACCATGACCTCCAAAGTGCCAGCCCACAGACAGTGGGTTGGCCAGAGCCCATGGTAACAGTTATCTACTTCAGGCCAAGGCACCAAAGTCATTCCAATTGCAAATCTAGGGACCTACCTGAAGATTTTTAGATGACAAGAACCATTAGGCAGACTATTTTTTCATTATTTTTTTCCATGATACAAAAGTAACACATGCTCAGTTATATAAAATGTAAACTTGGGAACAAAAAGGCCATAATTGCACTACCCAGAGGCACCAACTATTTGCCTTGTTTTCTTTCAGTCTTTTTTTTTTCAATCTTTTACAGAGCTTTGAGATTTTATTTTATGCATAATTTCATATCCTGCTTTTTCACTTAACATTTCATCAAATGCACTTCTTCATACCATTTAATACTCTCTGTAAGTATCTTTTTTTGAAGTTGTGTAATATTCCAGCTAATGGATGTAGCATAATTTACCCAATCATTCCTCTTTGTTAGGCTTTTATAATTATTTCAAGATTTCCAAATTAGAGATAATGTCATGATGAACTTTTGGCATATAAATCTTTGTCCTCATTTCAGATAATTTTTTCGGAATAGATTCCCAGAAATGCAGCTCCTCAGTCAAGTGGTATGAACATTTTTAAGGCTAAATAGGTCTTTCTCTAGACAGGTTGTGAAAAAGTTTAATATTTAATAATATTTCATACTTTTTCAGGGAGAAATACATAAACCAACAATGCATACGCATGGTCCAGTTTCAGAAAGCATATTATCATAGACTAAAGCCACTCTGTGCCTCTCCTCTGTCACATCCCCTTCCCTCACCTCCAAAGGTAGCCGTGATTCTGATTTTGTACTCTCACAGATTTTTTTTTAAAGAGCTGAACTTCAACAATATAAGGTTTTTGTGTTGGAGAATAAGAGAGAACAAGAGAGAGATTGGTGGAGGGAGAGGAAGGGGGCAGTTGGCAGATTGACAGGAGAAAAGGGGGTGAGCACAGAGAAGGGAATGTGAGAGAGAGACAGAGAGAGAGAGAGAGAGAGAGAGAGATTTGGTCTTGAACCATATTACCCTGGAGTAATTTTCTTTCTTTTTTTTTCTACTATTCTTTTTTTTAATATAATTTATTTTGGTATCATTAATCTACAATTACATGTGCCATATTATGGTTATTAAACTACCCCTTCATCAGGTCCCCCCCACCAACCCCATTACAGTCACTGTCCATCAGCATAGTGAGATGCTATAGAATCACTACTTGTCTTCTCTGAGTTGTAACCCTGGAGTAATTTTCTGAGGAAATATTTAGAAGGTAAAATTCAAGCAGCTTTGTATCCAGTCCACTCTGTGTTTATGGGATGCCCATGGGAGAGAGAATTTTCACTCACGCTGAACACATGTGATGTTACCCCCTTCTCCCCGCCTCCAGCCTTCTTACGTCTCGTCCCCCTCATTGGAATCAGACTCATTTGTTGAGCCACATAGCACGGCCTTGAGTAGGGCTACTGCACTTGAATCCAATTCCAATCTTGCCATCTGTGGCCTTAGAAAAGTTGCCTAACCATTTCTGAACTCCTGTTTCTTCACCTGGAAAATGAGGATGAAACTAATACCATCAACATGCTATAGTGGTGGCATGGGTTACGTGAGGTAAGCGCCTAGCCCCCTGCTGGATGTATACTATTACTTGATAGTGTGCCTGCTGGGTGTTTGGGGGTCCAAGGAAAGCCATTTCCCAGAGTGGGGGCCAGAGAGCCCTTTACAAGGTTTTGCTGGGGGGTGTGGTATTGACATTACACTGGTTGGTTTTCAAAAAGCAGTAAGAGGCTAGGTATTGTTCTCTTTTCCACAGTTTTCCTTGGGTTCCAAGATGTCTGAGTAGGATCTCACGCAGGTAACTCCAGTAGAAGCTTTTCCTCTTTTATTTTCAAATATAAAGTGAAATGGTCTAAACATTTATCAAACTGGCAAAAGCATGAACTTACTTTTCCTACATTCTAACCAACTGAGCAAAGAGGCTCTAATGGTTTTCAGTCCAAATACATCTAATCGAGGCGGTCAGATGACTGGGTTACCAGCTTGGTGACTTATTATGGTCAGTTGTCTCAGTCTCTCTATCACCAGAATCTCTGGTTGCTTATATGGGTTTGAGATTGAAGGGATATATGGGTTAAGGATTAAAGTTCAGCTCTGGAAGGAAATTTAGCATTTATCTAGTGATAATCAATAGTTGTTAACTTTCTTGCATCAGGAACAACTTTAAAAATGTGGTTCTTTCTTAAAGAACATGTCCTTTCCCTAAAAAAAAATACCTCCACACATTCATGTAAAATATTTACAAACATCAAGGGATTTGAGACCTCCCTGAAGTCACTTCATGGATTCTCCAGTAAGAAATTCTGATCTTGTTGGGGAGCTGAGACTCAGAGAAGTGCAGGAACTTGCTCAGTCACACAAATACTTAATAGCAGAGGCAGAACTGCAACACAGGGGTCCTGTCGTGCAATTTGCTGTGCCACCCTGCCTTCCCTCCATGTGCTCTGTTAGGTGGCAGCTTGCTGTCCAGAGAGCCCACCGAGGAAGTCCCGAGATTTCAGGAATGGGACCTGCGTGCAGGTGCTCTTCTGATGCTGGTAGGATGAGGTACAGATCCAGAATGCACTCCTTTTCCACCAACATGTCTATGCAACACCCAAAACAACACCGTAAGAAGCCTGTCCCTCAGGGCTTCTTACAGATCAGTGAGGTGGCTGTGAGGTGCCATGTGGGCCATGTGATCCTTCCTCCGCTACCGAGATCCATGGGGTGGTGTGGTCAGTGGCTTCTGAAGCCCTGCAAGAGAAGGGGTTTTAGGAACAAATATTTATAATCTGGGGGCTTGTTGGTGTCGAGTCCTCTCAGTCTGTGCCTCTGCCAGTGCTTTCTTCCCATCTGGGCATGTTTCCCATCTTTTCCAGGATCTTTGTGGATGTGCACACCCCTGCCACTGTGGGCACTGGCTGCGCTCCTGCCTCCTGCAGCGCCCCTGTAACATTCC
The DNA here is from genome assembly GCA_032199065.1 of Smutsia gigantea. Taxonomy (NCBI): domain Eukaryota; kingdom Metazoa; phylum Chordata; class Mammalia; order Pholidota; family Manidae; genus Smutsia; species Smutsia gigantea. The sequence continues at coordinate 81,799 of JAVSCE010000030.1, forward strand.
TCAGGGATGGCCTCTTGCCGTTCTTGAGTTGTTGCCTTAATTCTATACTAAATCTATGTTCACGCTTTCTTTGAATGTCTGTATTTAAATTGATTTTATCTTGGGTCTGTTGTCCAGGCAGAATGTTACTCCATTTCCTGCTTTGTGTGCATGCATGCATGTAATTAGTGTGTGTGTGTGTGTGTGTTTATTCCTCTGTTGTTTGCAGCATCTCCCAGTTGGGGATCATTTGTAAATTTAGTTAATGAGCACTTAACACATTCCCTTTGATGAAGATGTTAAATCTGGGCTCCACACTGGCAACCCAGCAGACCTCTCCCTTCCTTCCAAGCCATTTGTGGTATTTACCTATCCTTAACTAGTTAGTTATGGTTTCTCATTTGTCAGCACAGTATCAAACGAACCTTTAGTCCTGTCTAGAAAAAGTGGGGCTTCTGTTTTGTAAGAAAATGCTCAAATCCGTATTCAATGCCAATCCACTTTACTTGCAGGCTTTCATTTTCACCGAGCAAAATATAATGTAGACAGAACAAACGTTCCGTGGTCCCCCTAGCTGGTTATGCATGTGGCAGCAATGTGTTAAGCTACTGCTGTGTGCTTTCGCAGGAGCAAATACCAAACTCAAAACTTGCGGGTACTGGGTGCCAGCTGCCAAAGAGTTTTCCTGGATTTAATTGGAACTTGATCTCTGAAGAGGGTGAGTGTGTCAAGTGTGCTTTTCAATCACTTAGCGGAAGCAGAGTAGGTAGCAGAGCAGCCCTGGGATTTGCCTATGAGATGAGGCCCCGTTACCGTGGTCCCTGGCAGTAGGGGATCACGGGAGTCACACTCCACCCTGTCACAGTCTCAGAAACACAGTCTGTCTCCTGTTACAGACGTAAAAAGAAACCACACACACGTGTCTCCAGAATCAATTATTTACAAGTCAGTATAATTAAAGTTATAAAAAAATTAATCAAGGGAAGCGATTGAACTATATATTCATATATACATCAAACAGGAGCCATCTCCCAGGTTAGAAAAACCCTCCCAGTGCTTTATTTCCCATCTAATATACGTGTGTTTCTTCCTCACCTTTCCCTGACTGCAGGAATGATATTTTAGTTCTACGATTTCCTACCTCTCAGAAAATCCCATGCCAGCCCCAGTGCTGGCACAGACATACACAGAATTCACACACACACACACACACACACACACACACACACACACACACACCCGGGCCATCAAAAAAACACACAGAATTCACACACACACACACACACACCCGGGCCATCAAAAAAACATACACAGAATTCACACACACACACACACACACACACACACACACACACGGGCCATCAAAAAAAATGGCCTGGTAGCAGTTACATTAAGATTTCTCACCTGGTTCTCAGCAGCTGGCCCAGTCTGTGTGTCTAAATGTGAACACAGCCTGTTGCCCAAATCCCTTACATCAAAGCACTGGCTACCAAATGCAAGATGGGTCAGGGAGATTTCACCTTCCAGCTACCAGACAGGCAGTTAACTGAAGGCGGTGGAATCACACACAGTGCGCAAGTTTTCTATTTTATTGTGTAAAAAAACCAGAATAACAGGTCAGTTTAAGGAATTGTTTGGGTTAATGCCCACCCCAGGTCACCTGACATAATCCATGATTAGAGAAGCGTTTTATGCTTTGATTTATTAGCAGAGGATGGCGGGAACTGCCTGTGTTGATACTGGGAGGGGAAGGATGGCTAAGCTTGTGCAAACATGGCCATTGGCCCATTCATGTGGGAAGGTGTGGTCCTGCCCAGCCCCACCTGATTTCAAACACTTCACAGGCTCAAGCCTAGAGCCTCTAACCTCATTCTTGTCACTGTTTTTCCTTGGGGGGCAAAAGGCAGTGAAGTGGTTCAAGAAAGGGGCCCACCCAGCAAGAGGCTTTGCATCCAGTGGACTGAACCTGGGTGGGGCCCTGTGGAGCCAGCACCACCAGCAACAGCCTTTGCCATTGTCCAGAATCAGCTTAAAGAGGAGCCTTTTCCATTTTAAGCCTGCTTAGCTTCAGAGACACAGATAGTTGTTACTGATAAGGCTGCGGGGTTTGGAGAGTATCTGAAAAATAGGAAGCTAAAAACAAGGGCAATTGTGTGTTAGGCAATAGGGTTGGAGATTCGACTTCCCTTACTATATCACCAGAGAGTGATTTGATTTCTATCCTGCCTGCGCTCACTTGTTATATAGCAACTGAGAACGAAAATAAAAGCCATGAATTCGGTGAGGAAAGCCTAAGTTTAATGCAGTGTTCTGTTTTTATCTTTGATTACAACCAGCACCCTTAGCTGTTAGTCTCTGATTCACAGATATTAAGTAAGAATTTCCCTTCTGTCCCCCAGTTAAGAACTGGGAATTAAATAAAAAGTTATTGTTACAGATTTCAATATGTTTTATGAAAGAGATGAGAAGGTGTCTTGGCTTTTTCTTTACATTATTCCATCTCCACCATTCCTGACATCGTCCTGTCATTCTACTTGCAATGTTATGGCCGAGTGGTCCAGAAATGACCGTAATATCACCACTTCCTGTAAAAGCACAGGGCAGTTAACTTTTCTGGTGTTGGTTCTCTTTATAGGTGTTTTTAGAATATTGTCTAATCCACACTATGTTCTTTAGTATATTTTTCATGTCAAGGAGTGAATATCATTAAAACTTGTGAATGTGATGTCACTTTTTTGTCCCTCACATTACTGGCCCCCATGGGGAAACCTTCAGAATATCTTAAAAGTCAGTGTTCTGAGCCTTGTGGTTACGTCTGGAGCCAAGTCACCAGGAGGATTGGCCTCCCAAACACTCATTAATTCATGGAAAGTACAGTTAAGATGGTGTCATACTGAGGGGGACACAGTGTGCCATTTTTCAGTGTCTTTTAAATGTTGAGTAAACCTGAATTTCTGCAGTTCAAGAGCCTTAGAGAGATGCCAAAGCTTGGACTGTTCTCTTTATTTTTCTATAATAAAGTTCAGGACAGTTGAAGTTCAATTTAGCAAAACACAGATTACATCAGAAAAAGGAGGAAAAAGTGTTTAATTTATTAAGAAATGCCAAGGCTCTTGATATGGCTGAAAGCCAATCAACTTCTCCTGTGGCATGTTTTGTCTTGCATTCTTCTCTCTAGCTTGAATTATGACCTATGTGGCCAAGATTGTCCAGGCTACTGAGACTTGTCAACCAAGAGAATATATTAGTATGGCAAGTTTGATTTTCATTCAGTAAACTAATAAGCTTTAAAAGCAAAGTAAAAAAATCAATAGTAAAAATATGCTATATAATAAAATTTCCACAAAAGTGAGTCTTGGGACTACTATCTGTGGGTTAAGATTGACGAATTTGGGGCATCAGTTTTTACTTTGTCTTCTGTCCTTAATCATCTAGATTTCTTTCTTTCCCCTTCAAATGGCATCCTCTTTCCCTCCTTCTTTTTCATTATTTTTCCTTATTAAAATAGGAAATGATATGATATTTTCATTTCCACTTTGGCTGCAACTTACTCCTCTCTCTGTCTTGCCTTTCCCAGTACATTTGCACCGAAATCCATTTTCTCCATTTCTAGACTAAAGGATTGTCTGTGATCTAAGAAATTTCAAATAACAGCATGCAGTTGAGGGAGATGCTTTAAGGAAAAAAGAAGTAAAGCTGCTGCTCAGTTTAAGGTCTTGAAAGACCCACTCACTAGGTAGAATGGGTCACTACAGAGATCACATGTACTCCCATTTCTTCTATTTACCCTAATCCTAACATTTCCCCTTCCTTAAGCCAAATCTCCCAGAAATGGGGGCTCTGGGGCCATTTGACCCGTGCTCCCTCTGCCTTCTGTTTCACTAACTAGTGTAGACATCTGTCATTTCTACTGCCCAGTTCTATTCTCTTTGCTCTGGTAAGAGCATCCAGTTTTCCTCTGCCCACACTCTGCCCACTATCAGCCTACATGATCTAGTGGGACTAGGCCACCGCCAGCTCCAAGAAGTGTCCTGTCATGGAGGCCCCACCATTCATGAGATCATCACATTCCCTGGCCTCTCTGCTTAGTTCAGGAAAGGGCCAGGCAAATCAGAAATGACCTCTGACATTTTGCTGGAACTGCTAAAGAAGAGGTACTTTCTTCTATAGTTTCTAAGATGGTTGATTTCAGCCTGGAGCTGCCCATGGCCATTTTCCCACCATGCAGAAATGACTGCTCACAATTAAATCAGCACAGAGAAAAGCAGAGCTTAGGTACAGACACACAGAGATCCCTGAAGACATCCCTAAGCACCTAGATCCACCCCTGATATGTTAAGTATAGGTGCCATTAAATTCCCTTTCGTTTAAATCAGTATGCTTAGGGTCACTTGTACCCCAGAAATCCACCCTCAGCCAGCAGCCCAGGCCTGAGCCTTGCCTTGCCCTTCCTGCAGCTGCATTGCATCCTCCCTCATATTAACCCCAGCACCTCTCCTGTCCACAGCATCACAGGGAGTCCGGGGATTGATCACTCCAAGCCTCAGCATCGAGGACCTTCAAGGTGGAAGTAAAGCCCAGCTTCAGTAGCTGCTCCAGAGCATGAGTCCAGGAGAAGCCTGGGAAGCTAGGAGGTGCAAGAGGCATGGACACAACCTAAGAAGCAGCTCTCCTAGGCTAGAGTTGAGAGAAGGGGAGGACAATGGCACCCTCAGGGATGAGGGAAGGGATGTGCTGGTTAGTGCGAGGGAGGATGGTGATGATGGTGACCGTGATGACGACAACACATGGAATCAGGGAATACTGTCCACACTGACACCCTTTATGGAGCTTACAACACCAAATGCAATCAGAAAAAAAACCTAAAAATGTGCACAGTCAAACCAATTACAGTCAGTTACATGGAACGCGTCCCATTTATGTCTAATTACCATGAGACATAATGATTATGTCGTTCATTAAGTATGTTTCAGATTAATTTAATTTCTTAGATTTTATTTGATGGCATCTATAAACATGACACATTTGTGCTCTGGCTTCCCCATTTGTTACTAACACATACAAATTGGTCATCTGCCTGCAACTCTTAAAAAATTTATAATACTGATGAAGCATTTATACTTGAGGAAGTGAGGAACCATAAATTGATAAATAAATGGCACTGCTCTACATTTTCCTTATCAACAGGGAGGCTTCCCTGTCATATCCTGGACAGTGAAGGCCCAGTGGAGATCAGGTGGTTTCAGGCAAAATCAGTTGAAAGGGAGTATCAGGAAGAACCTTAAAAAGGGCGAGAGATTAATGCCAAGAGGAGACTGTACAGTAGAGGAGAAAGTGCACGGGCATAGGGTGAGACAGATCTGCCTTCACTCGGCTTCTCTGAGCCTCAATGTTCAGATATGTAAAAATGGAATCATAACTCCTACCTCACGAAATTGGGGATCATGGAAGATGCAGGATTGTGTAATAAATGTCAGCTACTATCATCTTTAGAAAAATGTGGGATTCAGCTTGTGTGTATGAATGGGGAAAGATAATCTTATTCTCTCTACTTGAATGGTGTTTACCAAAGAGTCATGGTTCCCTGCATGAATATGAGCCTCAGACTCCTACATATTGGCTGAACTATGTGAAGCTATTTTTATAGGTCAAAATGGTGCAATCATCAGCAACTCCACATGGTTCAACCCAGGATGAGCAATGCAAATTACCTCCTCACATCTGCCCATCCTCAGTACCTCCTCATTGTAAGAGCCATTCACACCCTCTCTGAGGCAGGATAAGCTGACCCCAGGAATGCTAAGCAAAACAGCCTCTTGAGAAGAAAAACAACACAGATGGAGGGAGAGGCAAGATGTGACAGATCTAGTGAGTATTGAAATGCTCTTTAAAATCAAATGAAAGCCAAAAATTAGGGCTAAAAATAAGAAAGCCACAGCCTGGGCATAAACTATTGTAATTGTTAGGCTTGGCGGGGCTGGTTTCCCAGAGGACTGTTGGATAAGTAAAAGGAAAAGAACTGAAAAATCCAGACGTGGAGAAGAAAAGTTTAGAACCAAGCAAAACAGGTAATTAGTATTTAAAAGAAGCTGGCTATTTTAAATTCCTCCTGAAAAAAAGAGCAGCTAGCATCTTTACCACTGGTAACAGAAACAGACAAAACGAAAAAAAAACACTGAACCTGGAACAGGAAGAAACTACCTTTGTAAAAGGTACTTAATGAAGTGTTTTTAAGTGTTACTTGAGATTAGAAGGTAGACAGAGCTGTCTTCTCTGATGATCTTTTCATAGAATTATGCAGCTGGAAGAGAGAGTTCAGTCTTATTTCCTGCCTCAGGGAGCTATATAACTACTCCATCCAATGTGAATGGTTATTCAATTCATTTCTTTTCTTTCTTTTTTTTTTTTTTTTTTGAGGTCTTAAACCACGCTCTGCTCTGAGCTTTGAGCTTGCTTGTCATCCCCCACAGGCGGAGGGTGGCACCCATCTACGCCAGGCTCGCACCCTGCCTCATCCCGGAATAAGGTCTAAGAGCCTTCCATAAAATGGGATTTTCTTTGGTGTATGGATATTATTAGAGATATTAGCAACAGTCAGCTTTCCATCACTGCTGAATGCCTTGGCCTTGGGCTCTGCAACTCAAAAATAGCCTCTAGGAGGCTCTGCACCTGGACAAGACTGTGAAGGGCATTCTGCTCAAACACTGAGTGTCACAGGAACTCAGCCTCTAACGATACGGCTGGAGCCAGGGCTGAGCCAGAGCGCACTTCTTTCTCCAGCAAATTAGCATCAGGGCAGAGCAACAAAGGCAAATTATATGTGTGTTCAGTCACAGGCCCTATGCCAGCCTGTAAAAGGTCCACTTAAATCAACAGCATCCCAAAGAGTTGGATGAGGTCTACCGTGATCTACAATAATCTGGAAAGGCTCAGTGGACCTGAAGAAAGGTCCCCAAAGTGTGGCCTCACAGCACCTTGCAAACCCAGGATGATCCAAACCCTATAGGTGGTCAGTGGTGCTGTTAATGACCTTCAGACACTTTCAGAACCAGATCACCCCTGGACTAGTGGTGGAAAAAGAAGTTGTCCTTTGTCTCCATAGGTATGGCTCCTTGTGTACAGCAAGAAATAAGTAGACTCCAACTGTTTGCTTTCCTTCCCTTCACAGTGGAAGTGCAGTGACTGTCTTACAAGGGCTTCAGAAATCTTGGGACTCCACTTGTTTGGCCTGAGCAGAGGGCAGCCCTGTGAGGCTAGCACCCCTGCCTGGCACCCCTGCCCTTCTGTACAGCTACCCTCCCCCAGGGAGTATGGGCGGACACGAGCCTGGGAGCCACCTAGTGCTGGAGGGGAGGGGACTCTGAGAAATCTCATACCACGATGCTACAGTCTAATTTCCTAAAATCTGCATGCCTACACCATGTATCTTGCCCAAGAGGCACAGTGAAGTAGAATCCTGGAGGAGCCATCAGCTAGAGGCTCCCCACTGGTCAGAAAGCATTGCTCCCAGGTTTCTACTGACTGTGCTGTCACATAGTCTTTACCTTAGTACAACATGGCAGTTATCCCAGGAGGAGGAAAAGGGAAGGGCTCTATTCTTTATCAGAATTTAGGAAACATTTGCTGTTCTTATACTTATAGGAGAGCATTAAGATGCATCAGGGAGAAAGAGAAATAATCATTGGCCTAATTTGTATGGTTGAATGTTTCATGGAAAATCCTGTGAATTCCAATTGGATCCTTGGCCCAATTCTGAGGAGGCCAAGGGGAATCTATTCGCTGAGAAGCACAACATGTCTGTCTGCCACACCTGTGCTGGTCCCTCAAAGATGCTCATGAGATGCTCTTATCTGTGTTAGGCACTCGCTTGTGTCTGAAGTGGTATGCTCAGATTTTGCACGGAGAAATTCAGTTCTGTGGCTACGAATTCCTTAGCAGATGTGTTGTTAGTCACCCAAAAAGGCAGACACAATACAAATGAGGCCACACAGCCAGAGAGCTGTCACAGGGTTTGTGATCGAATGGAGACCAGTGGCAGAATCCAGGAATGGTTGGGAGCATGGAGTTCAGGGACAGAATCGTACAAACCCTGGATTTTTCCCTTACTAGCTCTGGGCCCCTGGACAAATGCTCTGTAGGGATGGGGGTAGGTCCTTTCTCACTTGGATGAGGTTCAAATAGGGACAATAGTGACAGGTGCTTTCTCACCAGGATGTAGGAAGACCAAGCAACAACTGGTAAAACACTTACTTAGAACTCTTCCTAGAACATAACTAAATCCTTGGTGCATGGCTGCTGCTATTATTTATATTCTTATTTTTGCATGGAGAAGACTGCACGAGGCATGGAATTGCCAATGCTCCACGTTTTAAATAGTCATCTGATAAATGGCAGTGCAGAGCTGTGAACCTGTTTGTCTGACTAAATCCAAAGCCCTTATTCATAATGGAAAGAGGAAATTGGCTTGAAATTTTTAATTACTTAGATCTTACTGGGTGGACAAAGCACTAAATTTCTTTCTAAAGTGGTTCAATGACTCAGTAAGGTATGCTACTGTAGCCTCTAGGCTTGCCTCGGTGCTACATACTGACATTTACCTTTTCCATACAGTGGAGGTTAAAACTCATGAGTACAGTCTTCCTGCTAAAATGCATAGACTTTGGTTCCTACTTTTGAAATAGGAAAAAAAAAAAAAAAACCTCACGAATGCCTAGTAAGTCCTTTGTCCTAATAAGACATTTTCACACACACAATGTTCTGTTGACTTTGCTATGATTATGGCGAATTCTAGTCCCCTGCCCCTGTTTCAGTAATATAGTAAGAAAGAACATTTTAGCTCTGGAATGATCAGAGATTGTATTTCAGCCAATGTCTTCGTTTTACAGATAAGCAAACCAAGGCCCAGGATGATGAAGTAAATGGGTCCCAACATTCCTAGCTACCCATTTTAAAGGTGGTTTAAGGGTGGCTTTGTGGGGAAGTAACCCTAGTTCAGATGCCTCAGTTGAGTGGACAGGCTCATTACAGGCGCATTCTGAGCCCTTTAGAGAAAGGAGCTCTCTGTTTGCCTACACCCGTGCACACTTCCTCTCTCTCTCTCCTTGCTCCCAATTTTGCTTTGTCCCCAAAATTCTGATACGCTCCTTCAGAGAAAGAGCTGAAGTAAACAAATCAACAATCAAGGCATTTTCTGAGCAGAATAGATCCATTATTCTTTGGGTGAGCAGATTCCAGATTCTAATTTCTGTTCTTAACACAGCTTCTTCTTCTTTGGAAAGAGGGAGAAATGGAGGAAAACTGAAACAAACAATATTACTAACAAGAACTCTTCCGACATCTTTTTGAGGACTGATTGGGCCACAGTCCCACAGGGCAGAGAAGGCATTTTCTCAGGGGCGTGTGCTATGTTGTGATTAAGCTGATAGCACGTGAGGAGACAGGCGGAACTGCGCTTTCCCCGGCTTGAGTTCAGTAGCCTGCCAAATAGTACGCGACTGCTCCCAGCATGCCTCTCTCCCTCAGCCGCCTGCACAGGTAGGGGCTACATGATGACAGCGGCCCTTCACCGGGTGGGGGGTGGGGGGGGTGGGGGGACGGGGGGAGCATACTGCTTTGTGCCCACACCTTGCCCTCCATAAAATCACGACTTTATGACATTCTGACATGCTGTGCTCTGTCCTCTGCACTGAGTGCAATGGAAACCAGAACACTACCGTTCCGGTAACTCCCTGTAATGTCCCTCGGTGCTTTACATCAATATCTCATGTGACCCTATGGGTTACATGGTATTCATAGCCCTATTTCATAGATGGGAAAACAGGTTCAGTGGGGTTGAATTGTTGACCCAAGGGCCTTTAGCTTTGAATGCTTCTCTGTCAGGCTGTAAAGGTGGCACGCTGGGACCTATGGCTTCCCTGAGTCTGTTTATCCAGGGCTCTGCATATGCAGTGTTCAATGTCCATCTGGTGGCACTTTGGAGGAAGTGGGCAAGGGCAGGAGAAGGAAGTGTGCTGAGAACAGGAGTCACTGCATGGAAGCTCTGACTTTGCCTCTTGTTTAAAGGATTTGGGGAATTTAGCAAACTATTAAAGGCGTACACTTGCATACTTGTGAAAACAAAGGTCAAAGAGTCAAGAGTCTGCAGCTGTAGAGGATTTCACCTCTGTGTGGCCTTAACCTGAGGGAAGAAAGGTCTGGAGGAAGAGAATTTCTTTGTTGCTGTGTTCTTAAAATTTCTAGCATTTTCACATGGCCAGTACTCTACTTCCAGTAGTGGGAAGAAGCTTCTGGAAGAGTATACCGTAATATGAAATAGGGTTCATTCAGCATGGCGAGTAGGACTCTGGGCCCCGGCTTAGCAGTGCCCCAGGAAGCTGCTGGCCTTACAGAACTACAAGGGGAGGCCCCGAGGAGAGTCACACCACTGCCCTCATTCTGGAAACCATTTTCTTCCTTAGTTTATTTTCCTGAGGAAAGATGATGGTAAATAGCTTAAATTAAAAATGCTATGTTTGAAGAAAAAAACTGAAGGAACAAAACAGCAGCAGACTCACAGAACCCAAGAACGGACTAATAGTTACCAAAGGGAAAGGGACTGGGGAAAATGGGCGGGAAGGGAGGGATAAGAGGGAAAAAGGGGCATTAAGATTAGCAGATGTAATGTTGGGGGGACACGGGGAGGGCAGTACAACTCAGAGAAGACAAGTAGTGGTTCTATAGCATCTCACTACGCTGATGGACAGTGACTGTAATGGGGTTGGTGGGGGGGACCTGATGAAGGGGTAGTTTAATAATCGTAATATTGCACATGTAATTGTAAATTAATGATAATAAAATAAATTATATTTTAAAAAATGCTATGTTTGAAGACAGCTATGGGTTTATGTATTAAGCAACTTTCACTTATGACAACTCTTTAAGATAAGAGCAATAATACATACTTTGAAACTAGGGTTGTCAAGTTTGAAAAAAAAATAGGATATCCAGGTAACTTTGAATTTCAGGTAGACAATGAACAATTTCCAATGTATGTATATCCCATGCAATATTTGGGACATATATGTATATACTGAAAACTTATTCATATTTTATCTGGTAACCCTATTGAAACATCAGTGTAAGACAGCATCACTGCCTTCAGTAAAAATCAATACATGGTTATAATTTATAAGTCTTAAGGGAAATAAAATTTATTAAAAGAAAATACAATGAATTGAAACAAGTTTTACCATAATATCTTACCTGGAAATTTCCCACTTTAAATAAGTCTATAAATTTGCTACCAGGGAACCAATAGATAATCATATTTTCTCTTGAGTTGAAATATCATTAATTCATAAATAAAGCATACAGAAATTTTACAAGCATTTAAAATACTTTGTAACTGTATATATGCTTATGTTTTAAAAGAGGAAATTAACAAATGGCCATTAAGTACTCACTCTATGCTAGACTGTGTTGAAGGTGTTTGGGAACATCAGGGAAGAAAATGAATTTCTCTGTGTTCTTGGGCCTTGCATCCTAGATAATGGTTTTATGAGGATGTGTGAATTTAAACTATAGCCAAGTCCAGGAGGCTTAGTCATATTTTGTGGGGGCAATCTGACATTATAAAGATTTCTTTTTCTTAATTTAGACTTTAGTGATGGATATTTATTTTTCAGCATTTATTGGTGCTATAAGAATTATACATCCTAATATTTTTGAAGTCCTTTGAGAAGTTCTCTGGGGTTTTATGCCTGAAAATTATATAAACCTAAGAAGACTTTGGGGTGAAAGATCAAATTGAATTGGGAGTACAGAAGAAGCAAATGTTAATTCAGATTACTATCTTTAGTTACAAAGCCTTAGTTCTTAAATCAGAATAAATTTACAGGGTAGCCTATCTTCTCTGCTCCCCACATTTAGAAGTAGGTTTCTAGGAGGAGAGAATGTTTTAAGATGTCCAGGAGGAAATGAAACTTTAACTTCCTGGGGTCTGTTGCTACTGATGCATGGATATCAGTTCAGCAACACTTTGTAGTTCTTAATTCTGCACTTGAGAGGAAGTAAATTGCTTTTGGGTAGAAATGAATTAACTCTTTCCTATGACTACATTACCATAACATGCTGTCAAAAGTGATTTAGTAAACTGAACATGAAAGGCTAAAAACCTTAATATAGTTCCAAGAAATAAATTGATTAATGTGTCCTTTTCTCATTAGCATGATCAGATCCACAAGATGATATTATGCTAATACTCATTTTTATAACCTCTCCCGTCTATCTCAGCAACTGAAGGTTGGAAAAATTTCAAAGGTTACCCAGTCTGACCTTCCTGCACCCATCAGATATTTATTTCCCTCACCAAATGCTCCAAAATTTTAGGTACCCTAGAATAAGTTTCAGGGGCTGTTTAAAAAAAAAATTGCCTCTCAGAAGTAGGATATTCTGTTTCTTCCATTTAGAGCAAGGAAACAAGATCAGGCCAGAGTTTTAAAAACCCTTAAAGCACTATAAAGAAGCATTCCCTGTATCTTTTGCTTGAGGGAAGAAAAGATGCTGGTAAAGCCTTTCCTTATAAGTGAAAATAGCAATTCTGTATCTAAAACCAACATTCTATATCTAATTGCATCTATATACTCCCTAATTTCAAATGACACTATAAAACTATAATAGTCAAAACGGTATGGTACTGGCACAAAAACATACATGAGTCAATGGAACAGAATAGAAAGCCCACAAGCAAACTAATATACATATATGGTCAACTAATCTATGACAAGGAGGCAAGGATATACAATGGGAAAAAGACAGTCTCTTAAATAAATGGTGTTGGAAAAATTGGACAACTACATGTAAAACAATAAAACTGGATCATCATCTTACACCATATACAAAAATAAACTCAAAATGGATTAAAGACCCAAATATAAGACCTGAAACCATAAAATTCCTAGAAGAAAACATAGGCAGTAAACTCTTGAAGATCAACATCAGTAATTAACATCAACAAAATTAAAAGACACCCTATGTATGGGAGAATACATTCACAAATATCTCTGATGAGGTGCTAATATTCAAAATATATTAAGAACTCATATATAATTCAACACCAGAAAAATAAATAATCCAACTAAAAGATGGGCAGAGGACCTGGACAGACATTTTTTTCTAAAGAATACATACAGATGGCCAACAGACCCATGAAAAGATGCTCCACATCACTAATCATCAGAGGAATGCAAGTCAAACCACAGTGAGATATCACCTCGCACCAGTCAGAATGGCTAATATCAAGACAAGAAATCAGAGGTGTTGGCAAGGATGTAGAGAAAAGTATATTCCCACCATAGTGGGAATGTAAATTGCAGCCACTATGGAAAGCAGTATGTAAGTTTCTCAAGAAACAAAAAAACAGAACTACCATGCAACCCAGAAATTCCACTTCTGGGAATTTACCAAAGAAAACAAAATCATTGATTGGAAAAAGATATATGCATACCTCTGTCTATTGGAGCATTATTTACATGGAAGCAACCCAAGTGTTCATGGACAGATAAATGGCTAAAGAAGATATGGTACATATACACAGTGGAATATTAGCTATAAAAAATAAGGAAATCTTGCCATGTTCAACAGTGTGGATGGACGTAAAGGGTTTCATGCTAAGTGAAATGAGTCAGAGAGAGACAAATACCATGTGATTTCACTTTTATTTGGAGAAGAAAGAAAGAAAGAAAGAAAGAAGAAAGAAAGAAAGAGAGAGAGAGAAAGAGAAGGAAGGAAGGAAGGAAGGAAGGAAGGAGGGAAGGAGGGAAGGAGGGAAGGAGGGAAGGAGGGAAGGAAGGAAGGAAGGAAGGAAGGAAGGAGAAAGAAAGAGACCCATGAATACTGACAAAAGACTTGGTTACCATGGGGGGTGGAATGGGTGAAATAAGTAAAAGGGGATAGAAAGGTACAAACTTCAAATTATAAAATAAATTAGTCACAGGAATGGAAGTACAGAATAGAAAATATAACCAATAATATTGTAATTCTTGCTATAGTAACAAAAGTAATTACATTTACTGTGGTGAGCATTTAGTATTGTGTACAATTATCAAATCACTATGTTGTACATCTGAAACCATTATAATATTAAATCAATGATATTCTGATAAATAAATGAATATCTATATGTAAAACAACTAACATAATGGTTATTGTGTGCCAAGACAGTGCTGTCATTTTCATGTCATTTTTTGTTTAGTTAAAAAAACTGACATTTAATTTTCACAACACCCTGAAGAAGTTAGTACTATTATGATCTTTGTTAATAAAAATAATCAAAAGGAGAGGCAGAATCTACTCCTAATTTTCTAGGATTTGTCTTGATACTTGTGTCAGAAAGTTGGAGTTGGAAATCTTAGACCCATGGTGTTTCTATTCCTTCATTCTGATATATTTTCAAACTCATATAGTGTCTCCATGCTCCATAAATATTCTCTATCTACATATATCTGTATAGATCTATAGTAACAAATGATTGCAACTATTCTTCTCTCAGTTTGACCATGGATAAGTTGATAAAGATGAAAATGTGTTTGATTCCAAGCACTTTTGTACTTTAAACTTGATTAAAAACTAAAAACATTAGCTCTGTCTAACAGTAACAGAACAAATATTTATCTTAAGCATACATGCAGCATTCTCTTGGATGGACCATATGCTAAGCCATAAAACAAGGCTTAATATAAAAAATAAATGAATCATACAAAGTATGTTTTCTGACCATGGTAGAATTAAATTAGAAATCAGTTACAGAAGGAAATTTGGGAAATTCACAGATATGAGAAAATTAAACAATACACTTGTAAAAAACCAGTGCATCAAAGAAGGAATCACAAGGAAAATTAGAAAATGTTTTGAGATGAAATAAAACAAGATTACAACATACCAAAACATGGGGGGGTGTAGCTAAAGCAGCTTGGCGGGCAGTTTATAACTGTAAATGTCTACACTTAAAAGAAGAAAAATATAAAATCCACAACCAAATCTTCTACCTTAAGAAGCTAGAAAAAAAGAGAAAATCAAACTCAAAGCAACCAGAAAAGACAAAGCTTAAAGACTAGAGCAGAAATAAATGAAACGGAACAGAAAGGCAATAAAGAAAATGAAACTAATAGTTGCTTTGATAAAATCAACAAAATTGACAAACTTAAGTGAGCCTGACCAAGAAAATAAGAAGAGAGAAGAGTCAAATAATTAAAATTAGGAATGAAAGAAAGGACATCACTACCAATCTTACAGAAATAGAATTATAAAGGAATATTATGAACTATAAACCAAAATTAGATAACTTAAATGAAAAATTCCTAGAAAGATACAAGTTACTAAAAAGGACTCAAGAAGAAATGGAAAACCTGAATAGACCTAAAACAAGATATTAAAATAGTAACTTCAAAAGTTTGCACAAAGAAAATACCAAGGCCAGATGTCTTCATTGGTGAATTCTACAAAACAATCAAAGAATTACAGAAACTTTTCCAGAAAAAAAGAGGAAAAATACTTCCCAACTCATTCTATACTCATTCAGTAAAGCCAGTATTACCCTGATATCAAAACAAGACAAAAACATTGCAAGAAAACACGCTTTCAGACCAATATCCCTTACAGTCATATCATAGATGGATATAGACACATACCTTATATTCATATCTTATATGATTGAATTAAAAAGTCCTCAACAAAATTCTAGTAAACTGAATCTAGCAATACATAAAAATATCTCTATGTCATGATCAGCTGGGACTTATTTCAGGAATGCAAGGTTGGTTTATCATCCAAAATCAATTAACATATCATATTAACAGCATTAAAGACAAAAGCCGTATAATCATCTCAGTAGACACAGAAAACACATTTGACAAAGTTTAACATTTACCGTTTCATGATTTTTAAAAAATTGCTCAACAGTCTAGGAATAGATGAGAACTTCCTCAACCTGATAAAAGGTATCTACCAAAAAATGCACAACACTTAATGGTGAAAGACTGCATGCTTTCCCCTTAGGTCCAGAACAAGATAAAGATGTACATTCTACCACTTCTATTTAATATTTTACTGAGAGCTCCAGCAAGGGTAGTTATGCAAGAAAATGAAATACAAGGTATCCACATTGAAAAGGAAAAAGTAAAACTACCTCTATTTGCAGAAAACATGAGTTTGTACATGGAAGATCTAAAGAAATCCACTACAAAAGAACTGTTAAATAGTACATTAATTAAGCAAGGTTGTAGAATATAAGGTCAATATATTTCTATACACTAACAATAAACATTCTCAAAATGAAATTAAGAAAACAATTTCATTTATAATAGCATCAAAAAGAATAAAATACTTAGGTATCAAATTAACTAAAAAAGTGCAGCTGAACACTATAAAACATTATTGAAAGAAATTCAAGATCTAGTTAAAAGGAAAAAGAGCCTATGTTCATGGATCAGAAGACTTAATATTTGTAAGAAGGCAGTATTCCCCAAATTGATCTACAGATTCAACACAATCCCAACCAAGGAAACTAGAATAGCCTAGACAATCCTGAAAAAAAGAACAATATTGATAGACTCACAATGCCCAATTTCAAAACTTACTACAAAGTTACAGTAATTGAGACAGTGTGGTCCTGGTATAAAGATAGATATATGGATCAATGGAATAGAATTGAGAGTCCAGGATTAAAACCTAATATTATGGTCGGTTGATTTTGGATGAGGGTGCTAAGACAGTTCAGTGGGAGAAAGAATAGGGACAGCTGCCTACCCACAGGCAAAAGAATAAGGTTGGATGTCTTCTTCACAGCATACATAAAAATTAACTCAAAATAGGTCATAATCCTAAATGCAAGAGCTAGCTATAGAACTCTGAGAAGAAAACATAAGTATAAACCTTTGTGACCTTGGGTTAAGGAATAGCTTCTTAGATATAATCCAAAAGTACAAGTGACAAAAGAAAATATAGATAAATTGGACTACAGCAAAATTTAAAAATTTTGTGGTGCAAACAATACCATCAGAAAGTGAAAAGATATCCCATAGAATGGGATAAAGTATTTGCAAACCGTGTATCTGAAAAGGGTCTTATCCAGAATATATAAAAAACAATTGCAATTCAATAATAAAAAGACAACTCAATTAAAAAGTAAATAAAAGATTTGAATAAATAATTCTCCAAATAAGAAATCTAAATGGCCAATAAACACATGAAAACATGGTCAACATTATTTTTCATTAAGGAAATACAAACCAAAACCACAGTGAGATACCCTTTCACACCTAGTAGGATGGCTCTAATCAAAAAGAGAGACAATAATAAGTGTTAACAAGGATGTAGAAAAAATTGGAACCCTCATTTACTGCTGGTGAGGATTTAAGATGGTGTAGCTCCTTTAGAAAAACGCTTTGTCAGTTACTCAAAGTTGAACAGAACTACCATATGACTCAGCAATTCCACTCTTAGGGATATACCCAAGAGAAATGAAAACATATTTCCACATAAAAACCTGTATATGAATATTCATAGCAGCTTTATTCATAATAACCAAAAAGTATAAGCAACCCAAATGTCCATCAACTGATGAATTGATATTGTGTACATATCCATACAATGAAATATTATTTGGCAATAAAAAGAAATGAAGTACTGATACACACTACATGTATCAAGGGATGACCCTTGAAAACATTTTTCTAAGTGAAAGAAGTCAGTCACAAAACACCATGTATTATATGATTTCATTTATATGAAATATCCTCAACAGGTATATTTATAGAGGCATAAAGTAGATTAGTGGTGCTTAGGGCTTGAGGGGAGGCATGGAGGGAGAGAATGGGGACAATGTTTCTTTTCAGGGGCATGGAAATGTCTAAAATCAGGCTGCAGTGATGGTTTTACAACTCTGTGAATGTACTCACATTCACTAAGTTGTACACTTTAAATGGGTGAATTTTATTTTATGTGAATTATATCTCAAAAAGGCTGTTTTTAAACAAGGGACATGGCATCCTACTCTATTCCTTCCTAATCTACCAATACTTATATTATCCCTCAAATATTTTCCATAATTTTATTACCAAGCTTTAAAAATTCACAACTTCTGGAAAACGTCCTTAAAATAACTCCTGTGTTCTGTCCTAATCAATTTCTGAATAGGCATTTCTTCCAAATATGTCAGCCATCTAACACCAGTTTATATAGCCTGGTAATTGTCTCAGTGACATTCCTGAGCTGAGGCTTATTTCCTCAGGTTCTTTATCCTCATTACCTACTGTTGCATGGTTCCTGAGAAAAGTTGGTGATTCTGTGTTTTTTCTGGTTTTACAATCTGGAGCTTGTGCTCAGTGGGTGGAAGCTTTGACCTTGATCTCTGTTTTGGTCAGGGTCCTGGCAGTAAACAGCAGGGGTTAAAGGGTTTGACAAGAGTTGAATGAGGTCACTGTTTCACAGAGGTGTGGGCAGGATTGAAGAACAAAAAAGGGATGGTAAATACCAGACATTAGCAACAGCAGGAAGCTTTTACCACTTCTAAGCCTGAAGGGAAAATTGGAAAAGACAGTTGTTGAATTAAGAACCATAACCCTGGGAATGGGGTCACCTGTACTGAGGCCCAGGCTTAGAAGAACATAGCAACTGCCAAAACAAAGGCAGGAGTTAAGACACAGGTAGGGACAGACATGAGTATCCTACACTACCTCTCTCTCCACTGTCTTATCCTCCACCATTGACCAACCCAAAAGAAGCCAGAGAAGCAATGAGTAAGACCCCAAACTATAGACATCAGCCCTCTGGAGAACTGTTAGCAGGGGAGGCAGAGATGGATCTAGAGGGGAAGATAGAGATGGAACAGCCTAAGCCCTGACCCGCCAGAGTCACGGGCCTCTAAGCCCCAGGGTTCCCATCTCTGGTCGGGTCACAGGAAGCCTCTCCTCGTCATTGCTGCCACTCCTCTGTTGGTGGTGTTTCTGCTTCCAAAACTCTGTGGCCCTTTCAAAAGCAGCTGTTATTTCAGCCCTACTAGGTTTCTCCAGGGAGCCTCTGATCTTGATGACATAGGAGAGGTGTCCCTCCCCACTAGCAATTACAGCCCTTTGTTTGGTTTACAAAAGTTGTCTTTTCCTTCTATTTTCACAGCCTCTTCTCCTAGGAACCCAGAGAGGTCCCTCTAGGGCTGAGTCAGAGCCTCTTCTCTATCCTTCCATTTCCCCTGAGAGCAAGGCTATAGAACATGTCACCTGGAAGCCCCCTCAGAACTTCTTCCAGCTGACAATAATCATGGGTCCCAAGCTGAGCTGTAAGTCTTTTTATACCCCATCCAGGGAGAATTCGTTATTGGTCATTTTATAGTTTGCTCATGGGACACCAGAGCAGTAGTGGGAGGAAGTTCATGTAAGAGGAGCCTTAATATTTTGAAAAGCAATTATTGTGTTTTGTTTAAAATGTGGTCATGACTGCAGGGGCTACTACCAGGTCACATAGGACAACATAGCCTTTCCTTTTCTTTGCCATTACCTTATATCCAATGCATCTTATCTGTTCCATGTGTATTGGCTTACTTCACACTCAAACCTAAATGGATCTCTACACAGTTGTCCCCTACAGAGTACCACAGCTTTTTCATAGCCCTGTTTTCACAACTTAAAGCCTTATTAATCTTACTTCTAAGTTTGTAACCATGTTCCAGACGGTTGAGGTTGCCCAAAGTCTGACCCCCACAAAAAGCAAAATGTTGTTGCTTTCACTGTGACTGTTTTCTTACACTATAGAATCGTCTGGTGGTTACTGAATTCTGAAGCTTCCGTCACATGCCAAGCTTAAAGAAATAGAAGTAAGAAATGTTATCCAAGCAAATGGTGGTGCCACGGTTCTCAAACTGTGGTTCCTGAGCCTATAGCATCAGCATCCCTGGGAACTCGACAGAAATGCATATTCTCGGGCTCAGCCCAGACCTACTGAATCAGCCTCTCTGGGAGCCTTCCAGGAGAGTCTGATGCAGGTTGCAGTTTAAGAACCACCTGTCCAGTATGCAAAGGTAGGACAAGAAGTGTGTTTTAGTCTGGGTTCTCTACGGTGCCTAAATAGTGGACATCACTACTGAAAGTAGCCTTTGCATTATGATTACCATACCTGTGCCTTGTTGCCTTTGTTCTACTGTCCAAAAAGAAGGCCTCGGGGGGCTGATCTGAGTTCATTTAATGGCACCACAGGCGGTCACAGCAGCGCATGAGTCTCAGAGACCATCTGCACCCAAGGATTGAGAGAACTTCATCCTGGACGGAGAACTTGGACAGTACCTCTAGGGACTCACTTTGTGCGATGTGCTCAAATAGAAATGGGCCAGATGACCAGACGTTGGTATTTTTAAACATACATGGTGACAGTGCCTCTTAGTTGTCCTTGAGTGCCCCAGAGAATTGGCCACTTGCCACATCCTCAGTACAAGCCTCAGAGGCAACTAAAGAGGAAGATGGGAGTCCTGCTCTGAAAGAGTTTAGAGTATAAGAAGCAGCCAAGCCCATTAAGTAATGGCACTCTCTTGGAAGAGAGTATTTATGAACCAGGTTCCATGGCTGCCCCAATGTTTCACACATCCTATTATATTTACTGCTCTTCCACCCCTTGCTAATTTCAGGCTTCACGGAATGGTGTCTGATTTGTCCTGAGAATCCAGCCCTACCAGAATGACTTGTCATCTCCCACATGCTGCTAATGGGCAGCTAGCTGCCTTCTGAATTCGATTATTAAATTTTTTACTCAGCCTCTTAGTTGACTTAACTTGGCTTTATTTTACTTTGGATTGGTAGAAAGCAGATCATTTGGCAAGTAGGATTTGGTTTAATTGGTTACTTGGCTCAGGTTATGATGACATTTCCATTAGTGTTTATTCAACAAATACATCTTATTTAATTTTCCCTGAAATAACCCAGCTGACTGAATATTTAAGTTTTGCAGAGCACTGAAGAGAAGCCATGATGTCAGAATTTTTGTTTTAATACAAGGCTAGAAAACACAGATGAGAAACAGTCTGAAGGCTCAGAGATTTAGCATGGGGATAAGCAAAGACTTACAACCAACCACAGCATTCTCACCATCTTTTATCTCTTTCTTTGCTATATATACATATATATCTGAAGCTATCTTTTTCTCTGGGTTCCTAGTCTCTATGTCCCTCTATATTTCTCTATCCCTATAGTGTCCCGTATGTGATCTTGTGGGCCCATACGCATGATGCATGGGTGTGTGTGTGTGTATGTGTATTGCACCTTGTATAATGATGGAATTTTACCACAATATAAAAATTGTAGAAAAGCAAAAATGTATAATAATGGCTAACATCATGGCATTTCTGAGAACTTACTCTGTAATGGGAACTGGGCAAAAAAACTTTGTTATATTGTATCAGTACTTCACCAAAAACTTGGTAGCTTTTACAAGTATTTTCTGCTGTTCTTTCTTGCTTTCCACATTCTCCTTTCTAGAAAATGGAATTGTTCCTTTTCAGTCTGTAAGATTCTCTTCCTCTATGTGGCCCAATCAAAAGTGGTTTAGTGCTTAAGGTTATGCTAACTTGGGAAAGAGAGAATGTGGTATACTGGATGAGAACTGAAGGTTATTCTAATAAAAAATAAGTGATGGAATAAAAATGAAAAGTCCTCTAAGGTGGACATTGCAAGACCTTCTTGTTTTTTCAGTGGCAAAGGCCAAGCAATGATCTGGGGCCTTGCCCTCTGTAAGTCACAGAAAGGTTTTTGCCTATAAATCTATGGAGCCGAAGATCATGCAAAGAGCTTGTTCACAGTAGCTTATATGCCCAAGCATCAAAAGCAAGAACTCAGTTAATTTCAGTTATGTTATCATTGCTTATCTCCCACCTCTGCTCATATCCACCTACTTGTTCAGGTCCCAGATTGCTCCTGAATTGACTGTACCCACTGGCTAGGACAGACTGGCAAATTATCATTCTGCAGGACAATTGGAGCTTGTACATCAGACTGGAATGCTATCAGAAGAAATGCAATTATCCTCATGCCATTGGTAGACTGGATCTCATATTGCTGTAAGGAAAAGATTTGTCCCTCTATGCTTGCATTCAAATTCCTAGGGTATGTATGGCATTCAACTGTAAATATTGGCCATTTGTCCTTTGCTGCCTACTGGGTGGGTCAGAGCTCAAATACATGGGCACTGTATGCAAGGATACAATTTTTTTCTTGTGCAAGAGAGAATGAGGATCGACCAGTTTTGGGTGATTATAATGCCACTCTCCATTTTAACAGTCACTCCAGGGGTGTTTAGTGAAGACATAGCATGTTCAAGGCACTGTGCTCTGGGAGATGTAGAGAATTCTCCCAGAGTTTAGGATCCAGCAGAGGATCAAAAATATATATAAACATAGTATAAGGAAGTGCAAGGTAAGAAATTGACTTCTACCGTCAGAGGAAACTTCAAATTCCTGCTCTGTCTTTGTGATAAATATTGCTGTAACAATTGGAAATCCGCAAGTGAATAAAAAATGTGCCTTGAGCCATACATCATATGTTACACAAAGCTTAACTCATAGGCCTAAATGTAAAACCTAAAATAGAAAATTTCCTAGAGGAAAACATGAAAGAAAAAATTTTTGACTATGCTAGATAAAACAACAAAATAAGATCCATTTTAAAAACTGGGTATGTTAGACTTGATTAAAAGTAAAAGTTCTCCTTGAAAGGTATTAGAAAATGGAAAGATAACCACAGACTGAGAGAAAATATTTGCAAAGTATGTATCTGATAAAGGACTTGTAATCAGAATGTATATTCAAATATCTCACAAAAATTCAGTAGTAAGAAAACAGCCCAACTTTTAAATTGAGCAAGAGATTGAACAGAACACATGAAAAGGTACTTAATATCATTAGTCATTAGAGAAATGCAAATGATAAACACAACAAGATTCCTCTAGATACCTATTAGGATGTCTAAAAAAAACAAAACAAAACACCAAAATACTAGTAATAACAAGTGCTGACACAGCTGTGGAGCAAAGGGACCTCTTACTCATTACTTATTGGAATGCAGTGGGGTAAAGCCACTTCAGATAAACAATTTGTCAATTTCTTATAAAATTAAATACACACATACCCTATGATACAGCAATTTCCACTCCTAGGTATTTACCCAAGTGAAATGGAAACCTGTGTTCAAACACCAACTACCTATGAATATATATAAATGGTTTTGTTCATAATCAACAAACACTGGGAAATACCCAGGCATGATTCATTTGCTTAATGAGTACACTGTGGTACATTCTTACAATGGAATACCACTCAGCAATAAAAAAGAACACAGTTCTGATACGCACAAAAACATGGATTAATCACCACTGCTTCATATACTTCAAATGCTAAGTGGGAGGTACACACTCAAAAGGCTACATGTTATGATTCCATTTATGTGGCATTTTGTAAAAGGCAAAACAGTGAGGACAAAGATCAGATCAGTGGTTTCCAGAGCCTGGGAGTGGGGGAAGGAGTTGACTGCTTCAGAGCAATGAAGGAATTCTTCGGGATGACGAAGCTGTCCTATATCTTGATTGTGGTTGCGGTTACGTGACTGTAAAAGTCACAGCCTGTACAGTAAAAAACATGACATTCACTGTGTGTAAGTTACACTTCCATAAATGTGACTTGGGAGAAAAAGAAGTAAATGCTATAGACAATTAGTTTTCAAAAAATGAAGGTGATATTATAATGGAAAATAACTCTGCTCTGGCACTTAAAGCTGAGCAAGTGACTCAGGCAAGTTTGTTAACTTTTATAAATATCCATTTCCTCATTCTTAAAGTGAGGAAAAAAAGTAGTAGCACCCATAAGAAATATATTCTAAGAATTGAATGACAAAAGGCATGAAATAAGATTAGCTAATTTACTGACCATTTGCTCTGTAGCAAGATTTGGGTGTGACTTTATATTATCTAAGTCTAGTCTAAGAACCTTAAGAGAGATTTTTCTATTATTAACATGCTGAGAACAGTGCCTAACATTCAGGAAGTATTCCATAAATGTTGACTATTGTTGTTACCCTCTATTGAGAATCTTTTGTGTCCAGTCACTGTGCTAGGCACTAAAAGAAAAACAAGAAGAAAAGTCCATGGAGTTCGGCCTTCAGTTTAATAGAAGAGACAATGAGGCAAACTGACAATTTAAATGCAGACTGTTAAGTGTCAGGAGAGTGGAGTTTGCAGGATAGGTCTCTGGGACCATGGGAGAGAAGAAAGCTCTTGCTGGGGGAGAGGGCAGTACCACCAAAAAGCCTTCCCAGGAGAGGGAGCATCTGACTGTGTCTTGAAGGACAGGTTAAGGGTCATCAGCAGAAACCCAGCAAGGTGTGGAGTGATTGAGGAGAGAGGCACTCAAATGATAACCAGAGAAAAACACCCTTCACCTCCCCCATTGAACAAGTCATGGGAGTCAGTGGCAGAGGAGGGAGATATTATCTGAGCCAAATATTAGATATTGCAGAAGGGGAAATTATATTAGCAGAGGCTGAATGGAAGCTTACATAAGCTGATGTGACATCCTGATTTTGACATATCCTAAAGGCCAGATCTTTAGAAAAGAGCTTTCATAATGTCATCTACACCCATTCCAGTGTCTTAGATTCACCCTGATAAAATTCATCTTTAGCTCAAATTTAAAACCTTTCTTATTGGTGAATGCATGTGGACAGTGGTTCAAGAATCACTTAAAGCTGTTATTTTTTCCCACTCTTTGAGGCATAGCACGTTTTTTCAAGTCCTGTGCTTCTTGGGACATGGTATTTAAGTATAACTAGCACTTTTCTGGGTGCAAAATACCACTGCAAAACTATTCGAAAGATTTCTGGCAAAGAAGGGGGACAGAGATTGGAAGTAGAGAGAGAACATTGAGTGAAGCAGCTCTTTATATAAATATACAAATCTGTGTTGAGACTCTTTTCCTTGCTACTGTCCATACAATCCCTCAACAGGTGGCATGAGCTCATTGACATTTGTAAAGCAGATGGGATGTTATTTTATTGTTGTTCCTAATTGACAAGGGCCTTGGGTGCTGTGCCCGTGCAGCTGCATGCCTGGTTTAGAGTGGGCAATGGAACTGGGAACTGCTACCTGCTCCTTCCGGCAGAGAAGCAAGAGCTGTAATTGTGTTAACTGGCTAGAGCACATTGTGTTATCTCCTAATCAAAGTCCCTATTTTGCTGGTTTTATTTCCCTTAACTTGTCAGTTCTTTGCTCTCCCTTGCATACCTCTGAATTTTGAGCAAATTGAACAAGGAAACTTTGTTTCTCTGAAAATTACCTTTACCATAAGCTCACTGTTTTCCTGTCCAGATATTCAGAAGCAATTTGGGTTGCATTAAATTTACACCAGAAACGCACTTGGGCTTCTCAGAAATGGTCCAAAGAGGAAGTGGAAGGGGCTGGGAAGTAGCTCAAGCGGTCCTTGGAGCCTACCAGGTATTCTAATCAGAGTATAAACAGCACAGAGTTGGAAGTCCTGTCCTTGAGCAGCCATAATTTTTGCAGTCTTCATTTTATAAGCCATATGGTGAGTAGGGGTAGCCCCACTTCCTGCAGTGAACACATGCAGTGCTGAGACTAGGGCCACACACCTCCTCACTCAGCCTCTATGAGGACCCTACATACTAATTAGAATACTTTTGTTTTCATAAAACAAAGCAGAAAACACTTGATCAGTTTAGGAATGGTCTTTTACACTGTACTGGGGTCCCTTCAGTCATTCAGCTTCTTGGAAGAAAACAAATCCCACTTATTAATCATATTCTATTAGATCAGGCTTGAAAACAATTTATATGATAATGAGGAATTTACTGAGCCCGCCGAGTGCATTATTTTGTGCCTGTGTCTAGGGGTTATTTCTAAGACATTCATGGCCATTTCCTTCTAATCAATGGCGTATTTTTTCATTTTAGGCCCTCGAACAAATCTTGGAAATAGATGTCTATTTTCCTTCTTTCTTCTCCACCCAACATATTACTGTGTTTTTAGCTGGAGAGGAGGGACAAGAAAGAGAAGATGAACTTAGACTACCTTATTTTCTCCTGAGCCCCAAGTCTATTAATGAAAAAATAGTGTAGATGATTTTTTTAAAAGCAGTTAATGTTTGGCAAACATACAGGGATTAAGTAGGCTACTATTTACTGTTAGTATTTAAAGAGAATTGATATGGCAATTGTAATTACCACTGTTATCATTTATTCAGTGCTCCCTTTATGTCAAGGAGATAGCGTATTAAGTGATTTTCTACATAATAATAAAAAAAGTAGTTGATATATTTTTATTGATTTATTATGTGACACTCATAGTGTCAGGCTCTTTGCACGCCATCTCATTGATTCCTCTTATAAACTGTATGTCATAGACACTGTCATTAACCCCATTTTATAATTGAAGAAAATGAGAATCTTTCCTGAAAGCTGAACTTGGTATGTCTGAAGCCAAAACCTATGTGATGAACCATTACCTTAAATCCTTTGATGAATCCTTAAAGGGACAGTTTTGTTGTCTTCTGATGCAACTAACCCCACCAACTTATCAGTTTTATATAAATTTAAACTATCTTAAATTTAAAGGAATTTCTTACCTTGGTTGTTGAGCTCTCTTGGCCTGCCACACCCCTGAACATTTCTGCCCCCCCCGAATCCTTGTCTATATGGACCAGTAGCTCCTTCCACCCACAACTCAGAGGATACAGTAATCCTTTTGTTGACTGATTTTCTGGCACACCAGTATTTTCAAACCAGAATCAGAATCAAAACAGATTCCAAAACTTACTCTTGCCTAGCTTCATTTAAAACTTTATTTTTTCCAAGAGATTTACTTAAAATATATCACTGGAGTCAAATCACCATGTGTACTATTGAATGTCAAATTTTACTCTTATCTGTGTTTTTCCAATTGGAAAGTTTCCACGGCTTCCCTCTCTTCTCTTATTTTAGACAGAAGAGGATGAAAGGGAACCCACCAGAGCCCCCAGTGGAGGCCATGTGGGGCAGACTGGCCTCTTTATTTTTTATTCACTAAATATGAAGGGAGCCGCTCTGTAGCTGTTTTCAGTCTAGACAGGATATGATGATAATAGCACAAATAAAAGTTCATGTATTCCAGCCAGGGACAAATTAAGTAGGTACCAGGCATAGATGCATGTCATGCTGTTACTAACATTGAGCATCACATGGCCCACTTCAGGGCATGGTGCCCAGATTAATTGGCTTGCCCAGAATGCATCTGTGATTAGAAGAAAACTCTCAGGAAGTGCTGGGCAGTGTGCATTTGGACTCTCGATTTTTCTTTTCATAGGCACTGAGAGCTGCACATTTTATTTTGTAACAAAGAGAGTGAATGGCATTTGACACTGCTGGTTTATGAAATGTTTTGCTGGTTTTCTTTCACAGATAATAAATATTTCTGGGAGAAACCAACCACTATATGTTAGGATGATTCAGGTAATATTTATTATTGTTTTTCTGAGGTGCCCAGTGTTTGGCACATTTGGGGGTTAGAGAATTATGGGAAGAGGTGTGTATCTTGAGTATATGTATGTGTGAAGGTTCAAAATGATGGTCTTTATGTCACACGAGCTGCTGAAATATAACCCCTGAGATTGCTGTGCTTAAAAATACTGCTATTTGCCCTCAAGGAGCGTAATCCTGATAAGACATGGCACCTGGCTGACTGAACGCCTTCTGAGTCAGCTCGGAAGGGGGAATCAGGAGAAATAGCCTGCAGCACAGAGTAACTTCAAAAATAGTGTCTCTCAGAGGAAAAGCTGAGACGAATAGTAAAGAAGGTAGACTCTGTATCCAAGAAAAATCAAGAGTGAAATTGCTTGTGTTGCTGACCAAAGGCTGAATACCTCTCTTGGATACAGATGAGCAATTTCAGTGTCCTCCAAAGAACCTTGGTTTGCATAAGCCAATGATAAAATTCAGTCCAATAAAGAGCTCTTGTTAATCTGTGACACCATGTTTATCATCAAATTTGCAAAACCAGGAAAGTTAAGCACTATGGGTGGATTAAATATTCAGGAGGTGGTTTCCGAATATTTGTTATTATTAAGAAGGTTTGAGGAAAAATTAAGAAAACCCTTTTAAATGTGACTCCCAACACTTTCTGCTTGCTCTTTCCTGGATGCTGAATCCATTCCTTGAAAACTTGTCATAGTGCATTCCTGTTCTTTTTTTGGAAATGCTACCATATGTAAACCTTTCTCAGCACATTCCATTGTTTAACAGTGAGGCATTCAAAAATTATCTTAAGTAATGTACAAGGTTCTGCTTTCTGAGAGTGGGTTTTGAAAAGAATTCTTTCTTTGTCTCTCAGATTCAGGAACTCAATCCTTCCAAATTTTGCAATTATATACATAGAGAATCTAGAAGTCTAGGACTTTGAGTAAGTATTGAGAACTCCTGCCAATGCATCACCAGAGACCTTGTGGTTTAAGGCACTAGTATCATGGGCTTCAGTCTCTGCCAGTGTCATTCATTCACTGATTCATTCACGCAACTAAGTCTTAGAGCACTGCTACATCTGGTTGGCAATGAATTTGGCTCCATGAAAGCTTGAATCTGGAGGTAGAAAAGTAGCAGGCATGTTTTGGAAGGTGATGAATCAATAGCATCACAAAATATATAACATATAGGCTAATGTCTATACATAGTGAGCAATATATGTTAGCTATTAATATTAACTGTGTTCATTATCAAACATGGTACCTGCATAGAAAATTTTTCATTGATAATGTAATTCAAAATCCCACCTCCCTAATGCATCACTAGTTTTCATTTTACATTCATTTGTGTGTTTGTTCGAAAAGTATTTATTGAGCTCCTACTGTATTGCAAACGCTGGCATAGACTATTTGCAGGTTCTCTTCTTACCACTGTGTATAGGCACTCCTAATTTCTCAGAATTAAGTTTTTCATACAGAGGCTATTTTCCCATGCTGTTACTTGTTCTTTATAGTAACATTTTAACCAGTAGATATTATTCTTTCAATATTACCATTTATATGATCATTCTTCTCTTGTGGAATATGAAGTTTCTTTCCAAATTTTCAGTATTATAAAAAATGCAGTAAGAAGCCCCTAAGCACAGAACTTCTGATGTCTTTCCAGTAATTTGCCAGGATAAATTCCCAGGAATCTAAATTCTGGGTTAGAGGATTTGAACATTGTGATGGATTTCAATACAGCCTGCCAAATTTCTGAATCTTGTACCAATTTACAATTATAATTTTCTTTACATCAGTCACATTCCATGCCCCCTTTGTGATGATACTGCTTGATTTCTAGATGGAGAATTGAGGAACACTCCAGTCCATCCATAATGAATCCATA
The DNA here is from genome assembly GCA_032199065.1 of Smutsia gigantea. Classification (NCBI taxonomy): domain Eukaryota; kingdom Metazoa; phylum Chordata; class Mammalia; order Pholidota; family Manidae; genus Smutsia; species Smutsia gigantea. The sequence continues at coordinate 111,174 of JAVSCE010000030.1, forward strand.
AACCATTTCTTATATGGGTTATCTTCCAGATGGCTTAACCCATCTGTTATATAAATGACTTACATTAAATGGGAAAGACATTTTCCTGCTCCCCAGACTCTTAGCGTCTCCTTACTTCCTTATTTCTTATTCCTTAAGCTAATTCCTGTACCTAAGCACATACTTTTAGCATTACAGAATGTTACAAATGAGAGAGACCGCAAGTATCTCCTTTACCCCCTTCATTTTAGAGTCAAGGATACAGAAAGCAAGAAAGTTGTGAATTACTTCAGATCACAGTGTTAGAGGGGAGATCTGGGATGAGATCCTCTGCATAAAGCTGATTGTAACTGCTGCTAGGAAATACCAAGGGGGGTGGCCCATATACTAATATTGGAAAGGAAAAGAAAAAGTCAGCATGGCCTTTGGGCACGTATGACCTGCACGTTAATGAAGTGTTCCAGATCGTACTCCCTCCCTAATGCGCTCCCAGCTCTTCATGTGTACTGTTATTGGAAGCTGTGGAATTACCTGCTCAGCCCAGAGACTGTCCACATACATGGTACACTTCGAAAGTAAAGCGAAGGTTACCATTCCAGAAAGGAAGTCAAGAAGCATCAAAATACAAAGGATGAGCTCTTTCAGAGCATTAAGACCAACCTCCTTTCTTACAGCACACAAGGGGCAGTGTGACTGACCAGAGCGTACCTTGAGCTCTGGATCCAGCCATTCCCTCACCAGCATTTCTTAAAACAGAGAGCCTCAAGTTCCTCCAACACGTAATGTCATTTTATATCTTTGTGCCTTTGCTCCTGTTGTTCTCATAGCCTGAAACCAGCTTAGCCCCCACACGGCTAGCTTGACTCTTCCTTCAACACGTTAACTCAGATGAAACTTTTGCAGGCAGTGTTCCGTGATGCCTCTAGGCTGCAAGGACCGTCTAGTTTCTCAGTTCTGAAAGGACCGGTGGTTGTGTTCTTATTTTTTGGTGGGGGGTGGGGGGTGGAGGTCAAACCATTTTATTAAGAGGCTCTGGGGAGGGTTGAAGGGCTGGGAGGACAATGAGATCCTGTGTCCTTGGCCTGGCTGGGATCTCCTCAGCTTCACAGTTGCCCAAAGAGTGCATGCATTCTTTTATCACACTGGGCTGAGAATTTCTGTTTCTGTGTCTTTCTTCCTCAGTAGACTAAGCACTTCAAGATCAGGATCTGTGACTAATTTTTATATTTCTAATGCTTAGTACAGAGTAGATGTTCAAGAAATATCTGAAATGGCTGAATAAGGATTTTGTGAAAAGCCTAAAACCCATTGAAGATGGTGTGGGTATAACTTCAGGAAAATGGGACTAGAATGTAATTATTATTTAAAATGCTCAAATCTGATCAATTTTGTTGTACTATTGGGGAGGATAAATATGTTAACAAGAAAGGGGTAGTCTATTTGGTCTCTATACAAGAGAAGCCCCACAGCAATTCTTTTCAAAATTATGAATTATTATCATCACCATTGTCTCCTCTGGAAGTTACTCCAGTGGTACTCTCTCAAGTACTCAGTCTCCCTTCTCTGATACTTCTTTTCTGTTCAACTTATGAATTTGTTCAAATTCTCACATCCTTAAAAACCCTTCCTCCAGTCTTATGATCACCTCTATTATCTTTCTTCATCCACTTTTCTCCATCATTCTTGAGTCCCCTGCATTCTTATTCTCCTTTGCTTGATACTAAAATTGCATTGGCTAAACAAGGTTACCACTGACCCCCCCAAGGAGTTAATACTTCTCCTGTTGACTTTCCCATAATTTTGGACGCTGCTGATCCCTCCCTCCTTCCTATTTCTCACTTAACTTGGCATCGCGCCATCATGATTCACCGCCTACTTCTGAGGCCCCTCCCACTCATTGTGTCATTTCCCTGTTGTTCTCTTGAAGGCTGGTGTTCTCCAAGTTCTGTCTTTCTCAGTTTTTCATTCTCATTTACATCAATGGATTTCACTTCCTACTACCCAATAATAACCATGTATGGCTCTCCCGAAAAATAAAGATACCTGCCAAAAGGGAACCCTTGTGAACTGATGGTAGGAATATAAATTGGTACAGCCACCATGGAAAACAGTATGGAGGCTCCTCCAAAAATTAAAAATAGAACTACCATGTGATTCAGCAATCCTTCTTCAGAGTATATAACCAAAGAAAAGGAAAAAAAGATTAAAAAGCATCTCAAAGAGATACTGTACCTCCATGTTCACTGCAGCATCTTTCACAATAGCCAAGACGTGGAAACAACCTAGGTATCTGTCAACAGAAGAATGGATACAGAAGATGTGGTGTATATACACGATGAAAGATCATCCAGCCATGAGAAAGAAGGCAATCCTACTGTTTGGGGCAACATGAATGGAACTTGAGGCCATTAAGTGAAATAAATCAGACAGAGAAAGACAAATACTATATGATCTTAATTAAATGTGGAATCTAAAAAAGCTAATAAGCTCATAAGGAGTAGAATGGTGGTTGCTAGTGGCTAAGGGGTGGGGGAAATAGGGAAATTGGTCAAAGCATGGGGATTATAGTTAATAATAAGTACATATTTTTAAGTTGCTAAGAGGGTAGATCTTAAATGTTCTCACCCCAAAAAAGAAATGATAATCATGTGACATGATGATGATGTTAGCTAATGTTAGGGTGGTGACATTTTGCAATATATAAAAGCATCAAATCAACATATTGTACACCTTAAACTCACAATGTTGTATGTCAAATCACATCTCAATAAAACCTATGGGGGGTGGGGGGAGTAGGGGGACAGAGTATTTCAGTAAAAATAGACTGAACAAAACTTAGAGCAGAAAATAGGAAATACAGAGAATGTGGGGAAAAGTAGATAACACCCTCCCATACCAACTCTATGTTGGGGCATAACAGAGAAGCAAGCTGGAAAAGCAGTGTGGGTCAGGCAGGAACCAATGTGCACGGGCTAGGGTGCCCTCATTATTCATCTTGGTAATCTCTTGCTTAGATTAGTAGCATGACATAAAAGTTACCCTGTCTCAAATTTCACCCTCTTCTAGGCTCTAAATTGCCATTAATTATAAAATGAACCTAAATCAGATAATTTAACACTTTATTTTCATAAAATGAAGAAATAAAGGTTAGATACTCCTATTAGATGCTTCTCAAAACCAGGGCTATCTTTGTTGATACCTAACATGATGTCAGACATATTTGGCACACTCAGTGATTGTTTCCTGATGAATGAATGACTGATGGACCAAAATCTCTCTGATTTCAGCCAGTCAGATAAAGTGTAGTCAAAATTATGGAATATTCTCAAAAAGTAGTATGAATTGAGTAGCTTGTTTAGAAGAACTATTCATGAACTGTTTGACACTTTTTAAATTAGCTTTAGAAGACTATTTTCTTTTGTTGGTTAAACATCCTCTTATTTCTCTTCCTTGAGGTTTATCCTGTTCATTTACTTAGTACATTTCTTCCCACTGCCCCCCACACACCTCTGCCCAGTGCAAAAGCAAATCTGGCCCAGTTTAGGATGAATCATTGTGAATCGTGATTAGCTTGTCTAGAGTAAAGTAGATTTATTTATGGAATTACCAGTGAATGATTGATTTGTCCCTTTGCTCTCATTTAGCTTTAGCCTCTTAATTTTGCCTTTCAGTAGTTATTACAGAAAACAACAATTTTCGTGCAGGAATTTTACTGTTTTTGTTTGTTTTGATCACTAGAGAATAGCTCTTTCCTGGAGAATTGTATCATCAATGCCACTGTTGAAGAATTCTTCAGCAAATGAAGATTTGTACTTTTCATCTTTTTTTTCTTTCATGTGTGTTCCATTTAGATCAGGAAATTGACATTTCAGCCCAGAAGACTTAGGCCAGATGTTAGTCCACTGGCTGAAAGATGGATTTCCTGCCCCAAGAGGTGACCTCTGAAAGCAAAATAGGCTTTTTCTTAAGGGATAGACTGTCCAAATGACCTCATTTCTAGAACAAGCACCCTTTGTTAAGTGTCTCTTTGCTATTGGAATCAACATCATCTGATTTTTGAGAACATTCATTAGATAAAGAGTAGCTACCACCTAGTTGTCTCATTTATAAGGCATAGGAAAAAATGATGCCTAGACAATCTGTTTTTTGTTCCTTTAAAAATATTTGTGTTCATTAAGAGGGAAATGGTGCAGAAAATCTGGTGCCTGCTTCTCCATATTAGTATTTCTTTTAGATTTGGAGCCTCATTCAGACCAGCACTAACCACAGGAGTACAGCAGGTTATATGCTTCCCTAAGCAGGGAGCTGTTTCACTAAGCTTGACCTAGGCACTATTTAAAGTAGCCTGACCCCAATGTCCTGTCACTCCAGCTTCTATCTCCTTATGTGAGAAGCTCATTGAAACTTTCCCATGGCGCCACCTCTTTTGATGGGTTCTCCACCAAGTTCATTTATTTATATCTTCAATTGTATAAGGCGGCTCAGAAAAACTGAGATAACTGAGCCTTTGTGTGTGTGTGTGTGTGCGTGCATATGTGCGCGCACGTGCACAGGCACACACACACACACATCCGTGCCTCTGTGTGTCACAGGAAATGCAATTTGAAAGAAAAGTACCCAAGAGAGGAAAATGGCCTTGAGTGACTGGGGGGAGACCATAAGACTTAACTATATATGGAAAGACAGGGAGCTAGATTGCATGAGAAGGAAGATATGTTTCTGTGATTCTAAAATGATAGAATTTTATAGCTGAAGGGAAAGTTGAGGGTTTTTTTTTCTTTTCCTCAAGAACGGGAATAGGAGTGTCTTTTTTTAATAGCAGCAAATTTCACTAGTATAAAATTGTGCCCCTTATGATCCAAAATGCTGGCTCCTCCATAAAAGGCATAGAATAGAATAAAGCAGATCCATATGCAGAGTTAACATTAGGCTGGGCAGTGCATCTAAGACTCACAGCTCTTCTTCAAGTAATTTATATAGTAAAAATGAGTACTAAAAAGGACACCATACTTTCCTTTATGTTAATGAGTCAACACATATTTTTCCCAGAATGTTATATTCAGCTCAGTGGCCCCCCCACTCCTTTTTTACAGTCATACACAAATGTCATTAATCAGAAATATTTCGCTGTTGTTCAACAAAGTATTCTGGGTAATACATTAATTCTGGATACTACTGTAATAATCTTCTATGGTTACTGGAATTAATTATCTGAGGACTTTTTGTCCTATGTACATAACAATGGCACTTCAAAGAAACAGAGCAACAGTTATAACAGGACATTTTAAAACTCATGGAAAGAAATTATTTGCACAAATATGTTTAGGCAATAAAGACAGCCAACAAAGCATTCTCATAAGGTAAAGTTTATAAAATAGACAAGGCTGATGAAGCAATTGGTTGGTGGGTTGATACTTCCCAGCTGTGTTTTTAAGCCTTTCCTTGCATAATTGGAAATGTTTAACATAATCTCTGGTCTCTTCTTAGCACATTCCTTTTATTTTTTTCCCCCTTCCATCCTCCTAAGCTAAAACAATAAATAGCAAGGAGCACCATTCCCAAGGCCATTGGCCTCCATGTGTCCTTCTTCCTAAGTGGAAGCATCTCCACAGGACAGATTTTCTCAATTTGATTCAGAGGTAGTTTTTTGGTGAGTTGAAGTTTTTTGGTTCTTTGCCTTAAACATTGTGAATTCAGTGTGGGCAGTCCTCCCCCAAATTTTTGCTTCTTGTCTATAGGTGTGTTACTCAATAGCTCAGAATCCTCATATTTTGGAATTATAAAAAGTTTGAGAAATTTATCTGACCCTACTATATAAAATGAAACCTCAGTCATGGTACTGTTACAGCTGTTGGAACAATTCTCAGGCAGAACCTGGGTGTTTATATAGCATCAACACAATGAAAACCTAACTGGCTAGGCTGGGAACATTGCTTATAAGAGTGGAAGAAGAGATTTCAGAGCCAAGTAGTTATCTTTTCTCTGAAAGATAACATCATTTTACTCATTTCTCTGAATTCTCCCTAGCCTGTTCAGGCTGTCTTCACTTTGTTTTAATTTCATTTCAGTTTGTTCTTACCCTTTTTCTCATCCCTCTTACCAAATACTCCAAGATGAATAGGTAATGCTTTAAACAGGTAATGCTTTATTTAGAATGGGCTGGGCTCACCTTTAAGGCATTTGTGATAAAGTTCATTTGGAATTGTCAAGGGAAAAAAATGTTTCAGCATTCAGTCTTACCTTGACGTTCCTCCCCCGAGGCATTGTGGAATGCCCCTTGTTGGAGTGCCAAAGAGGGCTGTGGATGGAATGAAAAAATTAAATGAGCTTACCTATTTTTATTGTTCAGTTTCAGAAGGCAGTATGGTAAAACATGAGTTGGACTGTAGGCACACCTCAAAGATATTGCAGGTTTAGTTCTAGACTGCACAGTAGAGGGAACATCTGCAATAAAGTGAGTCAAATGAATTTTTGGGTTTCCCAGGGTATGCAAAAGTTATGTTTACACTATACTATAGTCTATTAAGTTGCAATAGCATTATTTCTAAAAAAAAATGTACATACAGTGATTGCTCAAAAATGCTAACCAACACCTGAGCTTTTGGTGAGTCAATCTTTTTGCTGGTAGAGGGTCTTGCCTCCATGTTGACGGCTGCTGACTGATCAGGGTGGTCATTGCTGAAAGTTGGGGTGGCTGTGGCAATTTCTTAAAATAAGAGAACAGTGAAGTTTGCCACATTGATTGATTCTTACTTTCATGCACAATATTGCTGTAGCATGCAGTGCTGTTTGATAGCATCTTACCCACAAGAGACTCTCTTTCAAAATTGGAGTGTATCCTCACAAATCCTGCTACTGCTTTATCAATTAAGTTTATTCTAAATATTCTAAATCCTTTGTTGTCATTTCAACCATCTTCACAGCATTTTCACCCGAGATAGTTCTTATCTCAAGAAATCACTTTCTTCATTCACCCATAAGAAGCAACTCTTCATCTGTTAAACTTTTATCATAAGATTGCAGCAATTCAGTCACATCTTCAGGCTCCACTTCTAATTCTAGTCCTCTTGCTATTTCCACCACATCTGCAGTTACTTCCTCCACTGAAGTTGGTGGCTGGAATCCACTTCTTCCAAACTCCTGTTAATGTTGATATTTTTGACCTCTTCCCATGAGTCGTGAATGTTCTTAATGGCATCTAGAGTGGGAAATCCTTTCCAGAAGGTTTTCAATTTATTTTGCCCAGATCCATCAGAGGAATCACTATCTAAGTCTGTGTAGCCTTACAAAGTATATTTCTTAAATAACAACCCTTGCAAGTCAAAATTACTCCTTGAACCATGAGCTGTAACATGAATGTTGTGTTAGCAGGCATGAAAACAACTTTAATCTCATTTATCCCCATCAGAGCTCTTGAAAGACCAAGTGCATTGTCCATGAGCAGTCATATATTGAAAGGAATCTTTTTTTTTCTGAACAATAGGTCTCAGCAGTGGCCTTAAAGTATTTAGTAAACGATGTTGTAAACAGATGTGCTGTCGTTCAGCCTTTGTTGTTCCATTTTTAGAGCACAGGGAGAGTAGGTTTAGTGTAATTTTAAGGGCCCTAAGATTTTCAAAATTGCCCCTAAGCACTGGCTTCCACTTCACATCGTCAGCTGCATTAGTCCCTACCAAGACAGTCAGCCTGTCCTTTGAAGCTTTGAAGCCAGGCATTGACTCCTCTTCTCTGGCCATGAAAGTCCTAGATGGCATCTTCTTCCAGTAGAAGGCTGTTTCATCTACACTGAAAATCCGTTCTTTATTATAGCCACCTTCGTGAATGTTCTTAGCTGGATTGTCTAGACAACTTGTGATGGCTTTTACATCAGCAGTTTGCTGCTTCACTTTGCGCCATTCTGTTATGGAAACCGCTTCTTTCCTTAAACCTCATGAACCAACTGCTGTTAGCTTCCAACTTTTCTTCTGCAGCCATCTCACCTCTCTTAGCCTTCACAGATTTAAAGAGAATGAGAGCCTTGCTCTGGACTAGGCTTTGGCTAAGGGAATATTATAACTGGTTTGATCTTCTATCCAGACCACTGAACTTTCTCCGTGTCAGCCATAAGGCTTTTTTGTTTTCTTATCATTCATGGGTTCCCTGGAATAGCACTTACAATTTCCTTCAAGAACTTTTCCTTTGCTTCACAACTTGGCTGACTGTTTGGCGCACCAGGCCTAGCTTTTGTTCTGTCTCAGCCTTTGACATGCCTTCCTCACTAAGCGTGATCATTTCTAGTTTAAAGTGAGAGACGTGCTACTCTCCTTCTAAATATTCTTTAACATTTAGAGGCCATTATAGGGTTATTGGTTGGTCTGATTTCAGTATTACTGTGACTCAGGTAATAGAGAGGCCTGAGGAGAGGGAGGGAGATAGGAGAGAGGTAGTCAGAATACACACAACAGTTACTAAGTTCTGAAGTCTTACATGGGCGTGGTTCATGGTATCCCAAAACAATTACTATAGTAACATCAAGGATCACTGATCAGAGATCACCATGACAAATATAACAATGTAAAAGCTTGAAATATTGTGAGAATTACCAAAATGTTATACAGAAACACAAAGTGAGCAAATACTGTTGGAAAAATGGTGTTGATAGACTTGCTCCATGCAGACTTGTCACAAACTTTCAATTTGTAAAAAAAAACAACACAGTATCTTCAAAGTGCAAGAAAGCAAAGAACAAAACGAGGTGCCCCTGTATTATAATCCTTCAAATTTAATCTTTGCTTAATCTCACATTTTCTCTGCAGAAATTGTGGTCTTTAAAAAATAACAAGTTTTTAAATGAAGCTGTGTTCCTGAGGCATGTACTATTCTTATAGTTAATACATTTAAATTCCCATATCTAATTGTCCTTTGTGGGTAAAATTGCCATATTTCTAGAATCTCTCGTCTGGCCTTATTATTTACATATCAATAGGTGTTTCTTCCCACAGCCTTTGGGACAAGGGGTGGAGAGAGGCTGTTTTCTCCTCTTCTCTGTTGCTTAATTGGTCTGGTGCCTGTCAGTTGCCGGGGATCCACCCGCGGAGTTTCTCCCAGAAGAGGCGGGTGAAGAAGTGGGTGTGCGTAGGGACGGGAGAGGCGGGGAGCGAAAGCAGTGGCCAGAGGGGAGGAGCTGGGCCTCCTCGTGAGCAATAAATGGGTTTCCCAATCTAACCTTTCCTTAGACTGATTTCAGTCACTCCAGTTTATTTACGTGGGGCCGGGAATACCGATACCCCCCACCGCCCCCGGACACACACCCTTTAAACCCAAATAACTCTGAACATTTTATTTGGGGATCTCCATTTACTTATCTCATGACAATTTCTTTTTCCAATTAATTTGAAAAAGCAATCTAGTGGTATAGTTTTTCAGTTTATTGTAAAACCTCACATTTGCTCAGCAATGTGTGCCTTTTTCTACTCTGACATTCCCATAGTTCCAAGTGGCTTTTTCAGTTTGAGCAGGCATCACAGTTGCCTGGGGGCTTGGCTTGTTAAAATGCAGGTCACTGGCCTTCTCCCTGAAGTCTGACTCTAGGCTTGGGGTGGGGCCTGAAAATGTGCCTTTCCAACAAGTTCCTTGGTGGTACTAATGCTTTTGTTCTTAAGTTCACACTTTGAGAAGCACTGATGTAGATAAAGTATTGTACAAAGATGGTGGTAGTATTGACTAAGGAAGTTAAGTGGCATTGGAGATGGAGAGAAGAGGATGAATTTGGTGTATATTTAGCATGGAGAGCTAACAGGGCTTATCCGTGGTTTAGATGGGAGTTGCAGTGAGGACGGGAAGGGGGAGGAAGCCTATCTCTGAGGCTGGTACGCCTGAACCAAGGGATGGATGTAACAGTGGTACTGAAAGGAGAAATGAGCAGGGTGGGAGGGTTGGGTCATGGTGAGAAATTAGAAGTGCCATTTCATGTTTAAGACATTTAAAAAAATGTCAAGCACAATTTTTGATATAGAGTAGACTTTGCTAAATGACAGATGATTGTTATTGCCATTATTACTACCTTTACTATCAAAACCGTCAACTGACTCTGCCAGAGATAACCTCCCAAGTCCTTTACTCAGAGACCACATTGCAAGGCTAGGATGTTCCTCTATGTAATCCAAGAGACTGAGTCCTGAACAAGGACATTTCCTGCTCATAGCTGTCACCTCATGTATGAGTGGGTAGTGGAAGAAAAGCAAAAGGTAAAGGGGGAAAAGGTTGTCATTCATAGAGAATTATTGCCTGCATTATCACAGACAACCTAACAACATCCATGTTCAATAGGCAGAATTACCCCATTTTACAGATGAGATAAATTACTTGCCCGATGTCTTACAGAAATTCGTGTGGGAATTTAAACCCAGCTTTGTCCTGACCGCATTATATCTGTGCTTCCTACTACCAGACTACCTTTACTGCCAAGAAATAGACTGGTTATCTTTCTTATGTCGGAATGATGACCTAAATAGGCTGAAGGCAACACCCTGGAACTTTAAGACTAGTGGATTTTAAACTTTTGCAATCCTCATAGTAAGAACCACTTTTTATAAAGCAAGCCAGTATTTACATTTGTTAAAAAGAAAGGCACAGGCCCAACATGGTGTCACTTCTGCTAGGCCAAGAGGTTAACACTTAAACCCAATTACAACCCAAGAAATATCATCAGGAATTTTTTGGTCAATATCATTGATAAGATAATCTGTCACAGGAGCCTCTTCCATCTTCCCTAAAAGAAGATGGGGTGATCTGCATTATAACACCCCCTGCTCTTCCTCCTAAGAGAAAGTGACCTGGCCTGAATCAATCCCTTCTCTTTTTAGGTACTAAGTTTCCCCCCACAACCATCTGTAAAAACCTTCCATTTTGTACAGTTCCTCCGAGCTTCTCTCTGCTTGCTAGGGGGGATGCTGCCCAATTCATGAATTGCTTAATAAGGCCTATTAGATCTTCAGATTTACTTGGATGAATTTTGTTTCTTAAAACATTTAAATGTATATATGTGCATACCCATTGCATATATATATGTGTGTGTGTGTGTGTGCAGCAATATGACTGAGACTAATTTTCAAGAAATGACACTTATTGAGATAGGTGTTATTAATATTTACTCTCAGTGAATGCGTTCTGATGCTCTCTTTTTTAATTCACTGCCATAGATGTTTATCAGAACCCACAGAATTGATTTCACAATCAACTTTTGAGTCTCTGTTAGGTGTCTGGAAACTCTTCTTTCTCTCCCTGGAATTTACTCACCAATGTCATAACAATTCCAATGAGCTGGATGAGAGAGAGCCCTGTGGAAAGGGAAAAGAGGAGAGTAGGATTCCAGTGCACTTTGAGCACAGCCATCGTTAATGGCTCATCTACCCTTGCCTACATTGCAGAGCTTTGTAAGAATCAAATAGATTATGATACGGATGAAAGAACTTTTAAAGTAATCAAGTCCTCTGACTTTGAATCTGCTCCATGTAGTTGTGTTCACTTGCAGTGATCATTTAAGTACTCTGGAGCCCATTTCTTCATCTGTGAAATGAGGGATTTGACCCTGATCACCTCCAAGACCCTTTCTCACCCTCATGGGTTATATGATGCTGTCATAAAAAGCTCTTGGGGAACAGTACCCTGTGGGACTCCGAAATCGTATCATGATGATCATGATATTGGTGATTATTCCTAAAGCCCCTGAAGGAATTTTTGGAAATAAAAAATGCCATTAGGAAATGTCATAAAAGGAAAAAGGAGATTCATTTTGAGTAGACACATGAAGCTGGTTAGCAAAGAGAGGTTCAGCTTCATTTTAAAATGGTCAACAAAATGATTCATGTTCTAGAAGTAGAAAAGGGACTCCTCAAAATTTCATGTTTATTTTCAGAGGGCAAAATTGTAGGACTCAACGTCCCTCCCTCACCCTCCCCCCCGCCCCCCCGGGGCTAAATACTACTTGTTTCATATCCCTGACCATTAATTAGGGAGCACCAGGAAAAATAACTTAAATATCTAAGGTAGTTTATCTCAATAAATGCCGAAATGCTAAGATTTAATTATGTGTGTGTGTGTGTGTTGTTGCTAAAAATGACCTGTCTTTCGATGATCCTGAAATATAATTAGTGTGGCCTTGCCTCTTCTAGGCTGGGAAAACAGCAGCACAGAAATGTTAAATGCTTTGCCTCCAGGTAGCTGATGAGTCAAGAAGACTCATGATTGGTGCTGCAGAGTCAGCCCGCCCCTTAACACAGTTTGCTTGACAACTTGCTCAGTCAATTGCCAGAAAGTATTTGTACGAACAAGCTCTCCTCCCTGCCCCCAAGTTGCAGCACTGTTCATAGTATTTTCTGGGATTTAACGAGGTATCACAAAACGAATACATTGAAATTCTTAAATATACCAATAAAATAAACTCTAAAAGGTTATTTTACCTTTTCCCACCATTTACTTATTTTCATATCTTTATAGATGGAATGGCAGTAATAATAATAAGCCCACCCCAGCTTTAACTGAATTTATTTGGATGTCCAGCATCTGAGAGCACCCATCTTATCTAAGTCCGGCATTGGTCCAGGAAAACAGCAGGTCTGGTCTTAATGACTCTGTCCAGCCCACTTTACACTTCAATACAATGCCTCCTTCACTATCAAGGGAGAATTTTCTCATTGTTTTTCTTTCCTTTCAAAAATGTTGTCATCAGGGATTGTGCTTATCAATTTAACTACTTTTTTAATATAATTTATTTTATTATCATTAATTTACAATTACATGTGCAATATTACGATTATTAAACTACCCCTTCATCAGGTCCCCCCCACCAACCCCATTACAGTCACTGTCCATCAGCGTAGTGAGATGCTATAGAATCACTACTTGTCTTCTCTGAGTTGTACTGCCCTCCCCGTGCCCCC
>JAVSCE010000031.1:0-22938 GCA_032199065.1 Smutsia gigantea
TTTGAATAGGTGAACTATAGGCGACTTTTTTAAGGTGTTGAAACTATTCTGGATCATATTCTAGTAATGGATCCTGACACTATGCATGTGGTAAGACTCTTACAGCACAGAGTGAACTCTTGTGTATGCAAAAAAAATCTAAATTAGGAGTTCCTGTTCTCACAGGATGGAATGTAGACTGTGACCAAAGAGTCTAGTTGTATTACCAATGATTGACATAATTTCACTGAGGCTGCTAGGGGAAATACTAGTGAACCGGCACCTAAGTAGCACTGGAAATAAATGGGAACTGTAAAGCTGAATACAAAAGGAACTGTACATAAGCATGTAGTAGATGATAAAGTAATTTTTAATGAGGGTATGGGTTACTGATTTGCAACCACTGTGTATGTATGCAGGGATTGATTAAAGAAGTAAATAGATAGTGGATGATGGGAACCAGGCTTCTTGCTGGTAGAGGAGAAGATTACAAGCAAGCAGGTGGAGAGGCTACCATAATCCATGTGATACTGGATTAGAGTTGGAGACGTTAGTGTGAATGTACTATTAGCTTAATAGTGTTTATATATATAAATATCTACATATGTCTATATATATCTGGCTTAGTATACACACATATATTTTCTATCTCTGTCTATTGACAGGGTCTGAAAACAATGGCACCCCAGTAGAAATGAGCCATCATAACACCTATGTTTTGGTTTCTGATATTCTCCAGTAAAAGAAACCAGAGGTCCTTCAGGTAATTGCTGATGCTCAGAATGGATCAATAAATATACAAGATGCTCCTGAAGCATCTTACATTGCCAAGAAGTAAAGCTCAAAGGAAAAAGAAAACTCACAAAACAACCCTCAATGACTGTCATAGGTCAGAGGTATACAGGAGCCACTTGAAAGAGCTCCCAAAGGCCAAAACTTTAAGAATTTTTAATTTGACCAATAAAATCATTGGATTATTGTCCAAACTATAAAATAAATACACATGAATCCATACTGAAATAAATTAATTAGTTAAGAAATGAATAAGTGTGGGAAAATAGAAAAATTTCCCATGGAGAATTCTAATTAATTTTGTAGATTATTCCTACCTCAAGCAGATGGAACAACCCTCCCAGTCTCCAATCGTTGGCTGCACATGGTGATTTTTTCTCAGAGGTATAGTAAGGATAGGGGGGAGAAGAGCAATTTTACAGTGAAACAACCTCATAAACTTTACTTTAGCCAAGTGATCAGGTTAATTTTATCAATAATCATTCATGTTATCATTTACCTTTAACATGTGTTGAGAATGTCACTTTACCTGTGTTGTCTTTCACCCAAAACTCATTAACACTTTCTCACTATGGGGAAAACCTCAAACTGAAATTTAAGGTTTTTAAATTTAATCTTACAAAATACTTGTCTGGTATTTCTAAAACTGTCAAGGTCATCAAAAACAAGGGAAGTCTGAGAGTATCACAGTCTAGAGAAGCCTAAGGAGACATGAAACTAAATGTAATTGGTATCACGATGGATTACTGAAATGGAAAATGGACATTAGGCAAAACTGAAGAAATGTGATAAAACATGGACTTTAGCTATAACAACGTACCAGTATTGGTTCATTACTCTTGACAAATGTAGTATGTTAAGTAAGATGTTAGTAATGGGGTAAAATGAATGTGAGGTATACAAGAAATCTCTGTCCTATTTTCACAATAATTCTGTAAATTTAAAACTGTCTTAAAATTTAAAATGTATTCAATGTTAATCCAAAATATTTCACAGCAATGATGAAGAGCAACTTATTCTCTCATACATTGCTAGTATGGATGCAAAACAGTATAGCCACTTTGGAAGACATTTTGTCAGTTTCTTATAAAATTAAATACACTTAACATATGAGCCAGGAATTCCATCTAGGTTTTTATCCAAGAAAAATGAAAGCATTAGGTCCATACAAACACTTGTTTATCAACATTTATAGTATCTTTTTCATAATAGCCAAAAACCCGGAAACTACCCAAATGTTGATCAACAGGTGAATGTAAAAACAAATTTTGGTCCCATAAAATAAAATCTTACTGAAAAGCATGCATGCCACATCATGGATGAATCCAAAAACATTATGCTAACTGTAAGGAGGCAGAAACAAAATATATGTACTTCATGATTCCATTTATAAGATATTCTGTAAAAGACAATACTTATAAAAGTTGAAAACAGATCAGTGTTTGCAAGGGACTTGGAGTGAGTGGAGGAGATTGAATGAACTGGAGCATGAGGGAATATTTTAAAGTGACTGAACTTTTCTATATCTTGTTTTTGATGGTGTTTACTTGACTGCTCAGGTTTGTCCAAATTCAGAGAAGCATATTCCTTAAAATGACAAACATTACTTTATGTTAATTACAACTCAATATGTCTGACTTGAAAGATAGGCACTATTAAAAAATCCATAGCTTTAAAATAATGCTTGGTAATTGCTAATACTAGTATGTTCACAATGGTTTTCTCTCTAATTTTAAAATCAGTTTTCCAAATATCTTGAATATCCTTGATGCAATTTTGATTTTAAAGGCATGTATTCTTTGTATCAATTAGGGGACAATCCCTTTTTTTACTGACTTTTCCTATCTATGAATATTGTACAATTATCTTATGTTTACACTGTACATAATATTTTAATAAAAATTTGATAATTTTATACATCCCTGGTTTTGTATACCTTTTCTTACATTAATATCAATCATATGCTTTCTGTTACTATTGTATTGGTATTTTATAGCTTATTATACCTATTGTTAGTTACTGGATCATGGAATTTCATTTTTTTTAATATATCATTTCCAACACATTGGTGAAGAATCCTATTTTTTTTTAGCACAATATGTGTCTATAGATTATTTGGAGTTTTTTCACCATTTAAGGAGAATTAAAATTTTATTTCTTCAGTTGTATTGTTTTTTCCTGCTCTTCTTTTTCAGCTGTTACTGAAAATAGAACTTTGAAGAGATGTCAGTGAACATGACATTGAAAGGGATGACTTTATTTCAGTTCATAATGGTGTTTACTGTAGGTTTTTTATTAGTATCCATTATACTGTTAAGAAAGGCTATTTTATTTTGCCATGTACCTTTTGAAGTGTTTAGAGTTAAATTTTAATAAATGCTTATTATGCTACTGCTGGGATGGCCATGCATTTTTCTCCTTACATTTATTAATGTGGTTGACATTTGTATATTTTTAATGTTAATTCACCTTTGAATTACTGAGAACAATCCACCTTGATCATAGTTTGTCTTTCTTAAGCATTGCTTTTTTTTTAATGAGTTTTGTGTGTATGATCTTGGGTGAGACTGACCTATAATGGCCACTCATAAGTGACCTTACGTTGGTTTTGGTAACAGCATTGTACTAGCTTCACTGAGTGAATTTTAGGATACTCCTCTTTTCAACTCTTTGAGAGCATTTGTGTAACACTGGATGATCTGTTCCTTGAAAATTTGGTAGGACTCACTCTTAGATCATCTAGGTTAGATGGTTTCTTTGTAGGAAATTTCATCATCTGATTCTTTCTGATTTCCTGTCTGAGTTCATCATGTGAGTATTGGTGTTAGTTCACTGTACATTCTTATTCAAGGTTTGATTTCCTGTTTCTTGATATGACTTGATTTTCTACTGTATGCTGTACATTTTGGCTACTGTTAGAAGAACATGAGTTCTATAGAAATATTCTATTTTATCAGACAGTCCCCATGTTTAGGCTTAGCATACAGAACATAGCCTATTTCTGTGAGGTGTCTTTCCAAAGACAATTGAATTTTCAGAGCGTTTGTGGTGTTACTTTGGCTGGCTTTCGTTTTTGCTGTGCTACTGGAGCTCCCACTGGTCCCTGCTGGTGCTGCCTATTGCAAGAGAAGTAGTGTCCCCAGACCTAGGACACCTAATGTTCTCTGGTGAGAGAAGGTGGGTCTCAGACCTTAGGAGGTCTTATGGCTGGATACTTCTTGTGGGATTTCCCCTCAAGAAGTACCTGTGGGGCACATAGGACACTTCATGGACCAGGTACATGTGGTGGCAAGATCTCCCTGTGCCTCTGGGAAGTTGAGGGAGCATGTCTGCAGCCCACAAGGACAAATAGTCTTCCCATGCCAGGTGGCAGATTCTCTCCTGTCAGTATTTTTCAGTGGTATGAAGTAAGTGTCCAGGCTGTAGGATTCACTTGGATGAAACCGGTCTTTGCATTATGACGTCATACCATTTAACTCACAAGCCAGCCACAGGCTGTTGGCATGCACCATGTGTGCCACTTTGGGTATGACGTTGGGTGTGACTGTGTTTAAAGCCATTTGCTATTCTGGAAATGGCTTTTAATATGTTATCTGTTTTGCATGGCAGACCCTCTCCTGTCAGTACTACAGAGCCACTCCGATACATCTTGGTGAGCAACGGGCATTTCAGATTTTCAGCAAAGGACCTTTGCATCCCTCATTGCTTGTTATGGCATGGAGCCCTTGCTGGTGCCACCTGGCCATGACAATATCTTTAAGTGGGGGAGGGGAATGGGAAACACAGCATTCTCCTGGCCTCTTATGGGTAGCAGAAGTCTTTTGATGGATCTCTCTTGCCAATAGCACTGGGCTACACTGAAGTTTAAACTGGGATAACAAGAGTTAGAGGGACTCTTGTTTGTTCTGGAGAAGAATGAGCCCATATGTGCTGCCTTCCATTGCTGAGCTTCGGGTTTGGAAATTTTGGCCCAGGTGGCCTTTTTCTGTTTGGTGGGGTGGGTGGGCACACTTAAACTCTCTGCTACTGCATTGCTTCTCCAGTCCTAGGGTCCCCAATCAATTCACCTTTCTCTTCCTGCCATTTAGTAACTTCTTTGTATTTCATTGTATTCTATTTCTAGGGTTTATATTTGTTCTTAGAGGGCAGGGGTACAGAGAAATAAGTATACCATCTTGTGTGGATTAAAAACCACATCTTTTGACTTTTAATATTTATGTGACCTTATGTTTTATGCATACATCTTTAACAAATATTGGCTAGAATTTTCTTTTCTTATTTTTAATTCAATATCTCAGTTTGTGTATTTTAAATGGCAAAGTTGTCTATTTGCATTTATTGTGGCTATTGATATATTTGGACTTGGTTCTAGCACCTTACATATGGATTTTGATTTTTTATTCCTTCCTCTTCCTCCGTATTTCTTTTTGTCCTTTATTTTAAAAATATCGATTGATGTTTTGGGTTACTATTCTCAGATCATCTGTTGATTTTCACTTCTATGATACACTCCTGTCTTTTAAGTGTACTGTGAAATTTTGCCATGCATAAAGTCTAATGATAGTATTTTTTCCTGTTGTCCTGGAAATTACAAGGGCATTAAACACTTCTACTTCTGTCACTCCTCTGTGGGCCTACAGAGGATTATGGTCTAGCATTTTACTCTATTGTACTCTCAATTAGATGTCATTATCATTGTCATCATTATAGTAAGTTGTTGTGTCTATATGGTTATTCCTCTGTGGGTCTACAGCCAGATACCTGTTGGTGGGCCTGGTGTTGTGACTGGTAATCACAGCCAGAAGTTGGAGAGATGAACTTGGCAAAAAAAGAGGAGAATGAGGGCAGGCTGTGACCTGCCAGTCACATCTATACCTGTCTGTCACAATATATGACTATGACAATATTTGTATAATAATAGCCACTGCTTCATTTCTTTCTGTCAAATCTTATGTGGGTTTATCATTTGGCCAACCCTAACCCATAAGAATACAGGCAAGGAGATTTTGAGAAATGTAGGCTTTCTGCTTAACAAAGTCGATAAATAACACAATCGAATAAATAGAACGGGTTATACACCCTTACTGATTTGTTGATGTTTTTTTTGCAGGGAGGAAAGTAGGATGGAGAGTTTTGTCTTTCTTTCCTATTAGGCATACAATACAATTCAAATTATATTTCATGAATGATTGGATTGTTTTGAAACAGGGAGTTACTTAAGAACATTTAGAGCCAGAAAGAGAATTTGTCTGATAACAGTTTTTCATTTTATGTCACTTCAGTAATTTTATTGTCAGCATTATGTGCTTTATGAAGTTACATTCAACAGTTTATGTCAGTAGGAAAATATTTGGATCAATGTGACTGTATTTTCCTTTAAATGCTTTTTAGTTTAAAATGATTAGGACAGTAGCTTTCAAAAATATCTAACTTCCAGAGACCAAGTTTTTGTATTTTACCAATTATAAATTGACAAAGTAGCTACATATTTTAGCATCTAGAGTAATTTAATGCTGGATGTCCTAAGAGGAAAGATAAGAAAATCCTAAGTAATATTTAACAGGTGAAGTTGACTGATGAATGACACTTTGCTTTTTTGGGCAAATGGTGATAGGAATTTCAACACAAATTTTGGAAAATCTTGATTATGTTTCACTCTTGGGAGATGAAATGATGCCTTTTGCTGGGGCATCAAGATAAAGCGTTCCAGAAAAACTGCAAGTTTTTTGGCCGTCTCAGTTTTGTTTCAGGAACTAGCTCATTCCCTCTGAAGACAAAGGAGTAAGTGATTGTTTTTTCCTAGTTTGAAATGGAGGTTTCTTTTTTCACTTAACAAGCTTTGGCCACAATGATGTCATGTACTGCTATTTCTATTTAATATATAACATTATACAGTGCTTGTTCTACAATGACTTGTTCATTTTTTTAACCCCCATAGACTTTTCATACTAAACTTGCACGTGAGACATAGTTACTACAAGTCTAAAAGTTGCCTTTAAATTCTGAAATTTTTGAATGGATGGACTTTATAAAATATTTTAAAGTGAAATTCAAAACCCATTTTCCCTTTAAATAAAGACTGAATGCAGTACTTGGTTTTGTTGCCAATGAATATATTACTCCAATTCTGCTTGACTTTGGATACTAACAAAAAATATCTGCAGTACTGACTACAGGAAAATATGGGAAATGTTTGTGAGAACTGCTCTGCTCTTCTGACCATCTGCCATTTCCTATCCATATTTCCTCTGTAGTATTTCACACAAGCATGTTCAAAGAAACTACCTCACTCTCATTCTCTTGAAGAATTCATATCTCTTATGCTGATACTTAATGGTTTTGCATTATATGTTACTTTATCTAGATGACATATTTGCATTTTTAATTGTAACATCTTAAAACTCAAGTGTTACTGATGATGGGAAAATTAAGCACCATAAAAACCTGAGAATGCTACTTTGTAGGCCTTTGTCATATTCCATATATGAATTTTATTTGTCTTGAATATCTGAAATTGTTCTTTTTCCTTTTCCAAGTTTGGTAGCCCTTTCTCTCAATGACACGTCTTGTTCAACATAACATCTAGAACTAACATGTCTGTTGACAGAACAAGTTTCTATATTTAAGTGAAAAAAGTTCACCATGTATTTTCAAAAAGTGTGTGTTTATTATACATATGCATATACATATATATTACATATATATAATTATGACTATGTTTCCCTGAACTTATGCATGTTGCAACACAAAAATAAAAAAATTGAAGAATTAAAAAAATGCAGAAACGTCTTTTTTGTATTATTTTAATGATTCAAAAATATTTTTCTTTTACAAAAATGTTATCTAATATAGAAATATGCTTTATTATTTAGGTTATTTTTGTAAATTATAATGGCTCTCATGAATGAGAGTATAACTTAGAACATCACATTGATTCAAAAGGTAAAATTTACACATTGACTCTGCTTATTTTATCATGCTTCTCATTTTTCAAAATCATCTACCAATTATGCAAGACTTTTTTCTGTTTTATTTTAATGTCAGTTTTTCTTGATAATTCAAAGCTGTTTTATTATTCTGTATTTAATAATCAGGCTCAAAACCTACCTAAACTCTTAGGAAGGTATTTATATAATTTAGAAAAGTTTCCACTTTTGTAAAAAATATATAACATTGTTTTTGGAAAACAGCTAATAATACAATGTTTATAATCCATACACTCTTTAGCAGGATGATCTGTCTATAGAATGTTTCTTTCAAAAGTTAGTTACATCTTTCACTCACTAAAATGTCATTTGTATATTAATGTAGAGATTCTCAAAATTTTATTCACTAACGCCCAGAGGACTCTGAGATACACAAGGGAACTATAAGGTCAAAAATACCTTCATAATAATACGTGTGTTTTCCATAACAATACATTGCATTTGTCATTGTGTTAACAGTCACAGAAACAACTACTGGTGCTGTAGCATAAATCAAGGCTTTAATAGCAAACTGTACTGGGTAAAATTGCAACATTTACAGAATCTCTCCCCTGGCCTTAGTTCATCTCCGTATCAATAGGTGTTTCTAAGGCATGGAGAGAAGTAATCCATTTCCATATCAATAGGTAATTTCATGGGGGAGCACGGGCAAATCTAGACCAGAGAGGTTGTGTGGAATCCCTTTTGCAGCTGGGTCATGGGAGACACTGTTGAGCAGAAGTGGATGACTGCTTGAAAACAATAAAGAGGTTTCTCCCACCTTATTTCTCCCTTTGGCTGATTTAAGTTTCAAATGTATTTTGCCCTGGGCTAGAAAGGTGTATTCTCCCCAGAGTTACACTGTATAAGGATGCCTTTTATTCTTCACTGTCACATAGCCAAGAAAAAGATGCCAGTTTCATTTAAGAATTTTTGGTGAAGTAGTAAAAGTTATTAATTTTATTTAAATTTCAACCACTGAGTACACATCCTTTGATGAAATTCAAAGTTCACATATTTTCCTTGATGAGGTGAAACATATACACAAGCACTTTTCCTTTATGCCAAATTACCGTGGTGTCTTAAAGGAAAACACTGTGTCACTGAGTTGTGAGATGGCCTCTTTTTTCATGGAACTCCATTTTTACTGGTAAGAATGACTAAGTATGGATATTGATACCTGGATATTTGGCCAACATTATCTCATACATAAACTAAGTGGGTCTGTCACTTCAAGGATAGTGGTTTGCCAATGAGAAATGTCAAGGTTTCAAGGGAAAGTAAGAATGATGGGAAACTTGCATCTGCAAATGTGAGCTTGTATTCACCACTGTGAACAGGTTCCCAATTCATAATACACATTTGCATATATATAGTTACATATTAATATTATAATATTTTTCAATATTTGGAAATTCTGCAGAACTCATTGTGGGGAAGTTGGGGTTCCTATGGCCAGGATCCTCACTGAACTTAAACCACCTGATGATGTAACTGGCCTGTTGCTAGGTTACTGCTTCCACACTTTAGGCAATAAGCTATTACTGTGCTATAGAGAGAGCTCGGCCCAGTGCCCTGCGTGGAGGAAGAGACGCTAGTGCTCAACCTACAGCCAGGAGAACAAGCCGGTTAATGAACCCTTTCACCCCAAAGAACGTTCTGCTGTCAATTTCTTTGGTCGCATTGAATCCATAGCGAACTTGCCTGGGACTGAAAACCATTGGCAAGACAATTGGCATAGTCGTCAGGATTCATTGTTGACCAAGGAAAAAGACAAGCTGCCCTTATGGGAGGGGAGCTTCAGTGGGCTGCCCCTGTGAATGGGGAAACGGGATCATACCCCAGTGGGTATGTGGTCTGAGGTGGCTTGCCTCCTAAAGGACTGGGCCCCACCCCAGGACTGGAGGCAAGTGGAGGTTACACCTCAGGCAGTAGGGGTGGCCCTTGGTATAGTAGCAGATCCTTTGAGAAGCAGAGTGCCTGTGAGGCAGGGACTGTGGGTTGGCTGCTTCTCACAGTATTAAAAAAGTCTACAGAGGAAATGGTGGCATGAGAAGGTGAACTGCAAATTTCCATGGATTCCCTGAGGAGGGAAATGGCACTGATGCAAGAGGCACCATGAGAATGCGAGCTGCAAACTTCTGTGGATTCCCTGAGGAGAGAAATGACATTGATGCGAGAGGAGGTGGCACGAGAACGCAAACTGCACACTTTTGTGGATTGCCTGAAGAAAGAGATGGCATTGATACAAGGGCAAAGGCAGAAAGGTGCCATTGGAGATGAGATGGCAGTGCTGCCAGGTGTTCTGAAGGAAGAAGAGGCCATCAAGGAAAAAGATGAACTCCTGAGGGAAGCCCAGGAGGAGGTGGTACCAGAACGTCAGCTGCAAAGCATTGAGCTGAACGTAAGAGATGTTCTCAAGACTGAGATAGCATTGCTGCGAGGTACAGTAGAAAAGTTAAAGGTTGTAGCAGAAGAGGCACTCAGGGGAGGAGAGAGAAAGGCGCCATCAGCTCCAGAAATGAAGGAGCTGGAGAAATAAAGATGAAGGGGTGATGCCAGAGGCACTGGCGCCTCCTGTATTGAAAGCACACCCAGTAGTTGTGAAGAAAATAAAGACCCAGCAGCTGAAGGTTCCACAAGGAGAGGAGCAGCCCCCTTCCCAGGTCGTGGAGCACTCTGTGGTATGCCTTTATACTCAGGCTGAGCTGGTGGATTTTGGCTCCGGGTTTAGGCAGAAGCACTCAGAGTCCATATCGGCTTGGCTCCTGTGTCTGTGGGACTTAGGGGTGGATGTAATTGTTCTGTCGGGGTCAGAGATGGGAAAGCTGACTTCCCTGACAGTGCAGCTTGCCTTGATTCAGGGATTACAAAATGCACATCAGACCCCAGGGAGTCACTCCCTCCTTGATTGGCTTATGGCTGCACTTTGTGCTGTGTGGCCCAATCCAGGTGATCTACCATCCTCTCCTGTTAGATGGAAGACGTACGCTGAGCTCCAACAGGTGTTATGAGAGATAGGCATAAGAAATGCCATCTATAGTCCATAAAATTATGGCCCAGATGAAGAGATTTTTACAACTGGGATGAGAAATATTGTACTTCAAATGAATCCTACATCCCTCTTTGGGTCTCTAGTGGCCATTCTTTCCCCTCACTTAGGGCATCCCATAAGTGAGGTGACACGTACAGTAGCAGACTTGGGAGAGGCTGAAACAATGAGAATTCAGAAAGAGATAAGACCTGTTGCTCACAAGAAGAATAATCATGGCCCCATAAAGGTTATGAGGACCCAGATGTGGGTTGATTTAATACGGGCAGGAGCAGATGGAAGGAAATTAGATGGGAAGTCAAATAGGATATTACTAGAGCTATGGCAACAGCTGTAACCAGAGAAGCAGGTCAAGGCATTAAGACCAAAGATGCAGAGAGCAGAGACAGAGCCATGAATCCGGCCTGTGTGATTGCAAGACTTCCTGCTGGAAATTGAGCCAACCTCACTTGAGCCCACACAGGAAGGTGATTGGGGAACACGGTTTGACTAAGGGGAAAGTCAAGGTATCTGCCCTGAGGGACCAGGGGGGGACCAGAGACAACATGTTGAAATAGCTATTAATTGGTCCCCAGTGAACATACAATGTGTCCTGGCTCTGGTGGACACTGGGGCTGAATGTTCAATGACTCATGGTAACCCTGAGCAGTTCCCCGGGACACCCACTACCATAGATGGATACAGGGGGAAGGCTATCAGAATGAAAAAAGCTCAAATCCATTTGGGAATAAGGCGTCTACACCCAAAAGGGTATACTGTGTATACATCTTCTATACCTGAGTATATTTTGAGGATTGATATCCTGCAGGGTCTATGGTTGCAGACCACTGCAGGTGAATTCAGACTGAGAGTACATGTGGTGAAGGCAGTTCTGAGGGGCATGTTAGGCACCCACCCATAGCTTTGCTTGTACCTTGGCGGATGACTAATACCAAACAGTACAAAGTGTCTAGGGGCATAAAAAGATTGGAGAAACTCTCCAGGAGATGGAAAACATGGGTATTATAAAGCCCACCCATAGTGCATTCAATTCCCCAGTATGGCCAGTAAAAAAGCCAGATGGCTCCTGGTGTATGACTATTGATTACAGAGAACTGAATAAGGTCATACCCCCTATGCATGCTGCTGTCCCCTCTATTGCAGGCTTGATGGATATTGTCAGCCATGAACTAGGAACATATCATTATGTGGTAGATCTTCTAATGCTTTATTTTCCATTAACATTGAGCAGGAAAGTCAGGAAAAGTTTGCCTTCACGTGGGAAGGACAGCAACTGACTTTCACCATCCTCCCACAGGGATACCTCCACAGCCCCACCATCTGTCATGGACTTTTAGCCCAGGACTTGGCTGCATGGGAGAAACCACCAACGGTGCGGCTGTACCATTATATTGATGATGTCATGCTCACGTCTGATTCTCTTTCAGATCTAGAAGGTGCAGCACCTAGACTGCTGCAACATTTACAGGAGAAAGAATGGGCTGTGAAGAGCACCAAGTTTCAGGGACCAGGTTTGCCTGTCAAATTCTTGGGGGTCGTCTGGTTGGGTGAGACCAAAATTATACCAGAAGCAGTTATAGATAAAGTCCAGGCCTTTCCTACACCCATAACTGTAGCATTGCTACAGAATTTTTTGGGTCTTCTAGGCTCCTGGAGAGTGTTTATCCCGCACTTGGCACAAGCTCTGAAGCCCTTATACGGGTTCGTACGAACGGGCATCAGGTGGGACTGGGATAAGACATGTGCATCTGCCTTTACTACAGCAAAATGGGCAGTCATTGCCATGCAGGCCTTGAGTGTGATAGACCCGTCAAGGCCCTGTGAGCTGGACGTTCATGTCACTGAAGACGGTTATGGCTGGGGTCTCTGGCAGGGGCTTTAATGAACTCGCCAACCCATTGGATTCTGGTCACAACTCTGGAAAGGAGCAGGGGTATTATACACTTTGATAGAAAAACAACTGGCTGCCGTGTATCATGCCTTGCTGGCTACAGAACCCATCACTGGAATGGCCCTGATAAATGTAATAACTACCTATCCCATTTTGGGGTGGGTATGATACTGGAACCTAAAGCGAAGGAGTGGCATGGAACAAACACCCACACTAGACAAGTGGGCTGCTTACCTACAGCAGTGTAGTGCCCTTTCTGGTAGCCCCTTGAGTGAAGAACTCAAATGCGTGTTGGAACCTGTGACATACAGTAGTGAAAAGCAGGAAGAACTTGCTTTTGAACCATTAGTAGTAGAGAGTCCCTATTGGGAGGGAAGAGCCCCTATACCCGAAGATGCATGCTGCACAGATGACTCCATGCATGGGAAGCCCCCAAAATGGGGAGCCATAGCTTTCCATCCTAAAACTGAGACAATATGGATGGAAGATGGTAACGGGAAGAGCAGCCAATGGGCAGATTTGTGGGCCGTGTGGCTCGTGATCAGCCAGGAGCCCTCCCCTGTAGTATTCTGCACTGACAGCTTGGCTGTATATCATGGCTTGACCCTGTGGTTATCTACCTGGTACCATGCCAACTGGCTAGTTGATCACTGACCCCTTTGGGGGCAAGAATTGTGGCAAGACTTATGGGCCTGTGGTCAGACTAAAATAATTACAGTATACCAGGTGACAGGTCATTTGCTACTGGTATCCCCAAGAAATGATGAAGCAGATAGATTGGCCCAGATACATTGGTTAGAAGGAAAGCCTGCCTCTGATGTACCCAATAACTACATCAGCGTTTGTTGCATGTGGGGCAAAAGACAATGTGGGCTGTACCCCGTCAGTGGGCTTGCCTTTGACATTTGAAGAAGTTAGAGCCTGGCAGGAGTGTGTTGTGTGCTCCAAAACGGACTTATGCCGAGTTCCACAGCAACATGGGACAATAGCTAAGGGGCCTATACACCTCGCAGGTGGCAGATAGACTATATTGGGCCTCTACCTGTGTCAGAAGGATATCGGTATGTGATGATGTGTGTGGACACAGCTACTGGACTTCTGGTTGCTTTTCCTACCCGTTGTGCAGGCCAGAAGATGACCAAAAGTGGCCTGGAGCATCTCTTTGCTGCCTATGGCCGACCACAGGTAATTGAGAGTGATCAGGGCACCCATTTTATTGGACATACACTGCAAGAATGGGTGCGACACCTGGGAATCAAATGGAAGTTTCATATGCCATACAATCCTACTGCCGCAGGCATGATAGAGAGGCACAAGTCCTTGTTAAAATCCCGACTAAAGGCAGATACCAATAGTCTGCGGGGATGGTCAGTCCACCTATGGACCATGCTACAACGTTTCAATGAGAGACCCCGAAAGGGAGCCCTAAGCCCTGTAGACATGTTAACACATATGGCAGCCTCCCCTATACAACTGAAGTGCATACCAACGAAGAATCACTGAAGCTGAGGTTTGGCCACCAGAATAATATCTTAGCTGCCATCACCAACTGCCCTGAATCCTGGAGACTCCATTGAGTGGATATGGCCTTGGACCTTTCAACACATGGTCCAACAATGGCTGGCTGTCATGGCACTGTGGGGACAAGGCCTGGAAGCTGGCCTCCTGTGTAGTCCTGCAATAACAGCAGAGTGGCCACCAGAGGTCACAGTAGTATATCCTGAATGGCCAGAATGTAGTAGCATCTTACTGGGGAGTTTTGTTTTATCATTATGGCCAGTGCATGCACCTTGAGTAGCACTATATATAGACCCTTCGGTAACACCCATGGAGAGAGGAGTAAAAGTATGGTATACTAGACTTGGAAGGGACCCCCTTTCTGCTACAGTCCTATCACAGGACCACTCTCTTGCATGCATCCTACCTGATGGACAAGATTTGCCTATGTTGGTGGCATTAAAACATGTTTCTTATCACCCCTAAAGTCTTTGTGGATTGGGAACTTCCTCTGGCTTGAGGATTATTATAATTTTTGTTATTAGGAACCTCCTTTGGCTTGAGGATTATTAGAATTTTTCTTACCTGTGTCTTAATTTTTTATTGTCTCTAAGTTGTTGTTAGCGTCTGTTGCTGTGTGGAATCTTTTTACAGTGCTCCAGCTTTCTCACACAGGGACCATTGCAGAAGATGGAATGCATGTAGATTGTAAGGTGAGAATCCTGAATAGTGGAGTGTGGGAAGTGGGGATTCCTATGGCCAGGATCCTCACTGGACTTAAACCACCTGATGGTGTAACTGGCCTGCTTCTATGCTACTGCTTCCACACCTTTAGGCAATAAGCTATTACTGTGCTATATAGAGATCTTGGCCCAGTGCTTGGCTCAGAAGCAGAGACACTAGTGCTCGACCTACTGCCAGGAGAAAAAGCCGGATAATAAACCCTTTCACCCCAAATAAAGTTCTGCTGTCAATTTCTTTGGTTGCATTGAATCCATAGAGAACTTGCCTGGGGCTGAAGCACATTGGCAAGACAATCACCAATGTTTTTTAATTGGCTAATTCCTGCCATTATAATGTTTTTCCTGGGTAAAGAAGATGTATTTAAAAAGTAAGATAGATGAATGCATTTTCTCTTTTTTTATTTTGGTACTGTTAATCTACAGTTACAAGTGCAACATTATGGTTACTAGACTCCCCATATCATCAAGCCGACCCTATATACTCCATTACAGTCACTGTCCATCAGTGTAGTGAGATGCTATAGAATCACTACTTGTCTTCTCTGAGTTGTACAACCCTCCCCGTGCCTGCCCCCCACATTATGTCTGCTAATCGTAATGCCCCTTTTTTCCTCTTGTCCCTCCTTTCCCACCCATCCTTCCCAGTCCCTTTCCCTTTGGTATCTTTTGCCCATTCTTGAGTTCTATAAGTCTGCTGCAGTTTTGTTCCTTCAGTTTTTTTTTGTTGTTGTTGTTCTTGTACTCCACAAAGGAGTGAAATCATTTGTTACTTGTCTTTTACCACTTGTCTTATTTCACTGAGCGTATTACCCTATAGCTCCAACCATGTTGTTGCAAATGTCTGGATTTGTTTTCTTCTTATGGCTGAGTAATATTCCATTGTGTATATGTACTACCTCTTCTTTACATTCATCTACTGATGGACACTTAGGTTGCTTCCATTTCTTTGCTATTGTAAATAGGGCTGCAATAAACATAGAAGTGCATATGTCTTTTTCAAACTGGGCTTCTCCATTCTTAGGGTAAATTCCTAGGAGTGGTATTCCTGGGTCAAATGGTATTTCTATTTTGAGTTTTTTGAGGAACCTCCATACTGCTTTCCACAATGGTTGAACTAATTCGCATTCCCACCAGCAGTGTAGGAGGGTTCCCCTTTATCCACATCCTCGCCAACCTTTGTTGTTGTTTGTGTTTTGGATGTTGGCCATCCTTACCGTTGTGAAGTGATATCTCACTGTGGCTTAAATTTGCATTTCTCTGATGATTAGCGATGTGGAGCATCTTTTCATGTGCCTGTTGGCCATCTGAATATCTTCTTTGGATAAGTGTCTATTCAGCTCCTCTGCCCATTTCTTAATTGGATTATTTGCTTTTTGTTTCTTGAGGCTCAGGAGTTCTTTATATATTTTGGATGTCAACCCCTTATCGCATATGTCATTTATTAATGTATTCTCCCATAGTGCAGGATGTCTTTTTGTTCTACTGATAGTGCCTTTTGCTCTACAGAAGCTTTTCAGCTTGATATAGTCCCCCTTGTTCATTTTTGCTTTTGTTTTCCTATCCCACGGAGATATGTTCATAAAGAATTTGTTCATGTTTATGTCCAAAGATTTTTACCTATGTTTTTTTCTGTTTTATGGTTTCATGACTTACATTCAGGTCTTTGATCCATTTTGAGTTTAGTTTTGTGTATGGGGTTAGACAATAATCCAGTTTCATTCTCTTACATGTAGCTGTCCAGTTTTGCCAAAACCAGCTATTAAAGAGGCTATCATTCCCCACTGTATATTCATAGAACCTTTCTTTAATAAAGGTATTATTGATATACACTCTTATGAAGGTTTCACAAGAAAAAGCAATGTGGTTACTACATTTACCCATATTATCGAGTCCCTATTCATACCCCAATTCAGTCACTGTCCATCAGTGTGGTAAGATAACACAGATTCACTGTTTGCCTTCTCTGTGCTACACCGTTTTCCTGTGATACCCCACACCATGTGCACTAAACATAATACCCCACAATCCCCTTCTCCCACCCTCTACACCCACTCTCTCACACCCCTCCCCTTTGGTAACCACTAGTTCCTTCTTGGAGTCTCTGAGACTGATACTATTTTGCTCCTTCAGTTTGCTTTGTTGTTATACTCCACAAATGAGGGAAATCATTCGGCACTAGTCTCTCTCTGCCTGGCTTATTTCACTGAGCATAATATCCTCCAGCTCCATCCATGTTGTTGCAAATGGCAGGATTTGTTTCCTTCTTATGGCTTAATAGTATTCCAATGTGTATATGTACCACCTCTTCTTTATCCATTCATCTACTGATGGACACTTAGGTTGCTTCCATATCTTGGCTATTGTGAAAAGTGCTGCAATAAACATAGGGGTGCATATGTCTTTTTGAGTCTGAGAAGTTGTATTCTTTGGGTAAATTCCAAGGAGTGGGATTCTTGGGTCAAATGGTATTTTTATTTTTAGTTTTTTGAGGAACCTCCATATTGCTTTCCATAATGGTTGAACTAGCTTACATTCCCACCAGCACTGCAGGAGGGCTTCATTTTCTCCGCATCCTCTCCAGCATTTTTTGTTTTTTCTCTTTTGGATGGCAGCCATCCTTACTGGTGTGAGAAGATATCTCATTGTGGTTTTAATTTGCATTTCCCTGATGATTAGTGATGTTGAGCATCTCTTCATGTGTCTGTTGGCCATCTGAATTTCTTCTTTGGAGAACTCTCTCTTCATAGCCTCTGCCCATTTTTTAATAGGGTTATTTGCTTTTTGGGTGTAGAGGCATGTAAATTCTTTATATATTTTGGATGTTAACCCCTTGTCAGATATGTGATTTACAAATATATTCTCCCATATTGTAGGATGACTTTTTGTTCTGTTGATGGTTCCCTTTGCCGTACAGAAACTTTTTAGTTTCATGTAGTCCCATTAGTTCATTTTTGCTTTTGTTTCCTTTCCTTGAGGAGATGCTTTCAGGAAGAAGTCACTCATGCTTATATTCAGGAGATTCTTGCCTATGTTTTCTTCTAAGAGTTTTATGGTTTCATGACTTCCATTCAGGCCCTTCATCCATTTCTAGTTTACTTTTGTGTATGGGGTTAAACAATAATCCAGTTTCATTCTCTTGCTGGTAACTGTCCAGTTTTGCCAACACCAGCTGTCGAAGAGGCTGTCATTTCCCCATTGTACGTACATATCCAGGGCTCCTTTATCATATATTAATTGACTGTATATGTTTGGGTTAATGTCTGGACTCTCTCTTCTGTTCCACTGCTCTGTGGGTCTGTTCTTGTGCCAGTAACCAATTGTCTTGATTACTGTGGCTTTGTAGTAGAGCTTGAAGTTTGAGAGCATAATTCCCCCTGTTTTATTCTACCTACTCAGGATTGCTTTGGCTATTCGGGGTCTTTTGTGGTTCCGTATGAATTTTAGAATTATTTGTTACAGTTCATTGAAGAATACTGGTGGTATTTTGAAAAGAATTGTATTTAATCTGTAGATTGCTTTAGGTAGTATAGTCATTTTGAAAATATTTATTCTGCCTAGCCAAGAGCATGGGATGAATTTACATTTGCTAGTGTCCTCTTTAGTTTCTGTTAGAAGTGCCTTGTAGTTTTCAGGGTATAGGTCTTCACTTCCTTCATTCGGTTTATTCCTAGGTATTTTCTTCTTTTGGATGCAATTGTGAATGGAATTGTTTTCCTGATTTCTCTTTCCGTTATCTCATCATTAGTGTATAGGAAAGCAACAGACTTCTGTGTACTGATTTTGTATCCTACAACTTTGCTGAATTCAGATATTAGTTCTAGTAGTTTTGGAGTGGAGTCTTTACGGTTTTTTATGTAGAATATCATGTCTTCTGCAAATAGTTACCGTTTGACTTCTTCTTTACCAATCTGGATGCCTTCTATTTCTTTGTTTCTTCTGATTGCCATGGCTAGGACCTCCAGTATTATGTTGAATAACCGTGGAGAGAGTGAGCATCCCTGTCTTGTTCCAAATCTTAAATGAAAAGCTTTCAGTTTCCCGCTGTTAAGTATGATGTTGGCTGTTGGTTTGTCATATATGGCCTTTATGATGTTGAGGTACTTGCCCTCTATACCCATTTTATTGAGAGTTTTCATCATGAATGGATGTTGAATTTTGTCAAATGCTTTTTCAACATCTGTGGAGATGATCATGTGGTTTTTGTTCTTCTTTTTGTTGATGTGGTAGATGATGATGG
The DNA here is from genome assembly GCA_032199065.1 of Smutsia gigantea. Classification (NCBI taxonomy): domain Eukaryota; kingdom Metazoa; phylum Chordata; class Mammalia; order Pholidota; family Manidae; genus Smutsia; species Smutsia gigantea. The sequence goes on from JAVSCE010000031.1 coordinate 19,157, forward strand.
ATTTTCGAATGTTGTACCATCCTTGCATCCCGGAGATGAATCCCAGTTGATCATGGTTTATTATCCTCTTGATGTATTTTTTAATTCAGTTTGCTAATATTTGGTTGAGTATTTTTGCATCTATGTTTATCAGGGATATTGGACTGTAATTTTATTTTTTGGTGAGTTCTTTGCCTGGTTTTGGATGAGAGTGATGCTGACTTAATAGAATGAGTTTGGAAGTATTCCCTCCTCTTCTGTTATTTGGAAAAATTTAAGGAGAATCATATTATTTGTTCTCTCTATGTCTGATAAAATTCATAGTTGAATCCATCAGGCTTGGGGGTTTTGTTCTTGGGTAGTTTTCTGATTACAGATTCAATTTTGTTGCTGGTAATTAGTCTGTTTATGTTTTCTGTTTCTTCCTTGGTCTGTCTTAGAAGGTTGTATTTTTTAAGAAGTTGTCCATTTCTTCTAAGTTTTCCAGCTTGTTTGTGTATAGATTTTCATAGTATTCTCTAATAATTCTTTGTATTCCTGTGGGGTCCATCGTTATTTTTCCTTTCTCATTTCTGATTCTGTTTATGTGTGTAGATCCTCTTTTTCTCTTAATAAGTCTGGCTAGGGGTTTATCTATTTTGTTTATTTTTTCACGGAACCCGCTCTTCCTTTCATTGATTTTTTCTTTTGTTTTATTCTTCTCAATTTTATTTATTTCTTCTCTAGTCTCTATTATGTCCCTCCTTCTGGTGACTTTGAGCCTCATTTGTTCTTCTTTTCCAATTTTAATAATTGTGACTTTAGACTATTCATTTGGGATTGTTCTTCCTTCTTTAAATAGGCCTGGATTGCAATATACTTTCCTCTTAGAACTGCCTTTGCTGCATCCCACAGAAGTTGAGGCTTTGTTCTGTTGTTGTCATATGTTTCCATATATTGTTTGATCTCTCTTTTAATTTGGTCATTGATCCATTGATTATTTAGGAGAATGTTCTTAAGCCTCCATGCTTTTGTTAGCCTTTTTGTTTTCTTTGTACAATTTATTTCTAGTTTTATGCCTTTGTGATCTGAGATGTTGGTTTGTACGATTTCAATATTTTTGAATTTACTGAGGTTCTTTTTGTGGCCTGGTATGTGGTATATTCTGGAAAATGTTCTGTGTGCACTTGGGAAGAATGTATATCATGCTGATTTTGGGTAGATTTTTCTGTAGATGTCTGTTAGGTCCATCTGTTCTAGTTTGTTGTTCAGTGCCTCTGTGTCTTTACTTATTTTCTGTCTGGTTGATCTCTCCTTTGGAGTGAGTGGTGTGTTGAAGTCTCCTAAAATGAATGTATTGCTTTCTATTTCCTCCTTTAATTCTATTAGTATTTTTTTCACATATGTTGGCACTCCTGTGCTGGGTGCATACACATTTATAATGGTTATATCCTCTTGTTGGACTGACTCCTTTATCATTATGTAATGTCCTTCTTTATCTCTTGCTACTTTCTTTATTTTGAAGTCTATTTTGTCTGATACAAGTAGTGCAACTCCTGCTTTTTTCTCCCTTTTGTTTGCATGAAATATCTTTTTCCATCCCTTCACTTTTAGTCTGTGTATATCTTTGGGTTTGAGGTGAGTCTCTTGTAAGCAGCATATAGATGGGTCTTCCTTTTTTATCCATTCTATTACTCTGTGTCTTTTGATTGGTTCATTCAGCCCATTTACATTTAGGGTGATTATCGATAGGTATATACTTATTGCCATTGCTGGCTTTTAGATTCGTGATTACCAAAGGTTCAAGGGTAGCTTCTTTACTATGTACCAGTCTAACTCAACTCTCTTGTTAGGCTATTATATTTGCAGTCTGATGATCCTTTATTTCTCTCCCTTCTTATTCTTCCCCGTCCATTCTTTATACCTTAGGTGTTTTATTCTGTACTTTTTGTGTTCCTTTGACTTTTTTGTGGAAAGTTTATTTTATTTTTGGCCTTTTTAGTATTTGGATGGTCTGCTTTCTTTGCTATGAATTTATTTTCTCTGGTGACATCTTTTTAGCCTTAGGAGTGCTTCCATCTAGAGCATTCCCTTTATGATATCCTGTAGAGGTCGTTTGTGGGAGGCAAATTCCCTCAAGTTTTGCTTGTCTGCGAATTGTTTAATCCCTCCCTCAAATTTAAATGATAATCGTGCTGGATGCAGCATTCTTGGTTCAAGGCCATTCTTTTTCAAGGCATTAAATATATCATGCCATTCTCCTCCGGCCTGTAAGGTTTCTGTTGAGAAGTCTGATGTTAGCCTTATGGGTTTTCCTTTGTAGGTGATCTTTTTTCTCTCTCTGAATGCCTTTAATACTCTGTCCTTTTCTTTGATCTTTGCCATTTTAATTATTATATGTCTTGTGGTTGTCCTCCTTGGGTCCCTTGTGTTGGGAGATCTGTTGGCTTCCATAGTCTGAGAAACTATTTCGTTTCCCAGCTTAGAGAATTTCTCCTCAATTATGCCTTCAAAGACACTTTCTATCGCTTTTTCTCTCTCTTCTTCTTCTGGTACTCCTATAATGTGAATATTGTTCAGTTTGCATTGGTCATACACTTCTCTTAATATTCTTTCATTCCTAGAGATCCTTTTATCTCTCTCTGCCTCAGCTTCTCTGTACTCCTGATTTCTATTCCATTAACAGTCTCTTGCACTTCGTCCAGTCTGCTCTTCAGCCCATCAACCGATTGTTTCATTTCTGTAATATCTCTCCTCACTTCCTACCTTAGCTCTTGCATATTTCTCTGTCAATACAACAGCATGGTTATGACTTTTATTCTGAATTCTTTTTCAGGAAGATTGTTTAAATATATCCCACCCAGCTGTCTCTCTGGTGTTGTCTGAGTGAGTCTTAACTGGACCATTTTCTTCTCAATACTTTTTTGAAAAAAAAAGTTTCCTACTGACATGCAGTGGGTTATATTGGGTATTTCAACTGAATTAATGTATAAATTTTTCCTTAAATTCTGTTTTAATTCCTAATACAATAAATATTGATACATATAACTTACATGAAGGAAAGCTTGTTGGGATCCTAAATAATTTTTAATACTATAGAGAAGTCTTGAGAACAAAAAGTTTGGAAATGGCTATTTTTAAATATAAATTGTGCATTTACCATTCTTTCCATAAAATCTGCTACAGAGTTAAACAGTCATTTTTCATAACATGTTAGCAAATTTGGAGCACATGTCTTTTTGTGAAAGAAAAATGTATAGGTCATCCATTAATGTTACACTTCTTTCTAGTTCCTTGCCATAAGATAACCATCAAATCCACGTACTATAGATTTTTATAACACCCCAACTCATAATATAGAGTTGGGCTATTTTATTATATTTTAATGGAATTGTTTTATGAAGTTAATAACATTGTTGGCACCCTGGAGCACTTTGAAGAATTTTGGTTTCAATTTCTTTGCCATTGTATGTATGCTGATGTTTCTGTAAAAATAGCCTGGGATCTTCTATTATTCTATTTAAAACAATTCTTCCTTCAAAGTTTATATTTATAAAAATTTCCCATCCAACGTTGTTTTTACTAAAGAAATCATTACTGGTGTGAATATACTTTATTTGATCTGTTTTTTGTTTGTTTTTTTACTGGTTCATGGAAACGTTGTGAGCACTTCATTTAGACAAAATCCAGTAACTATTATTTGCAACACATCAGAAATATATTTAATTGCATAAAATGTGTAAAAGTGCAGTTAAATTACATGATTTTTAAAGTACTTTTTTCTATAGCTTATCAATATTTTATATATTTCCTCCAACAACAAT
>JAVSCE010000032.1:0-12487 GCA_032199065.1 Smutsia gigantea
AAGGGGTATTGTCCAAGTTATTTCTAGCTCTATATCCTGAAGGCAAGTTATATCTAGCCCTTGATTGCTCATCTGGTATTTTGAAATCTGGTAGAGCAGGCTGAAAGGTACACTGCTGGATTTCTTAGCATTTCTAAGGTATCTGTAGAGGTTGACTGTCACAACTTCTTATGTACTGGTGCCTCTTCTTTATCATCTCCAGGATGCTGAAAAAAATCAGACCCTTTGAAAGGTATTTACATACATTAAATTTGCCACAGTTAAAATTCCCTGTTATTTTTAGTCAAGCAATGCTTTAAGTTATGGCTGATTTAAGGAAGCAAATCTTCCTGAAAATTTTTTATTTTATTTAATTTTTAATTAATGTATTTACTTTGTTTACCTACCTACCTACCTATATATCACTGCCTTGGAGTTAACTTAAACATCCCTTATTAGGGGGCAGACTATCTTCTGAATGGAAGTCAAATAAGGATGCATATTTCCTCTCTAGGAATGTGACCATGAGGTGTTAACCTGGCCCATTATTCCCTGGCAGACATCTGAGTGCCAGAAATCCTGCCATATACCACTACAGATTTATCTCTTGTGTGTGTCACTTTCCTGAGGGAAACTTAAATAGACATAGAGTGAGGCTATAAACAAGTAATTTCTTAGTGATAAAATAAACATTTAAGAAATCTATTTCCTAAGAAAGTTGCTAGGAAATTAATCTGTTTATGTTTATCAATTGCAGTCTTACTGGGTACCCTAACATGATATTCCTTGGCTAAAACTTTCCACAACTCCCTGCCAGTAAATAAGCAGAAAAATTAGAAAAATCCCATGATTATAAAGGTGAATAAATTTGGGCACAGAAGTTTCTACCAGCAGTCAAAAATTTATCTGCCTCATTTTTTTTCTTTATAAGGCATGTGAATATCATGTTATATTTCAGTGTGTCTGTTGCTCATTTTTATGTACCTTCTAGAAAAATTAATGCTCTAGGAAGATGTGCCATATTCTCTTGTCTTGTGATTTTGAGTTCTTTCCTTGCCATACCATAAACAAGGCATACAGAAGTCAAAGCCATTAGCCTAGCATATATATCTTTAAAGATATTTCCTCAGTTTCATTTCCAATCTTGTTTTACCCCAAGACCTGTTTAAACTTTTAAAGATTCCCAAACATATATGCCTTTGCCAATGTTGTTGCTTTTGTCCTGTTTTGATGTGTTAACCAGACAACTTACTGTCTCCTTCTTTGACGTAATGACTGGTTTCTTGCATTTTGAAGGTATCCCTTAATATCCCTAATTTTACCAGTAAGGCTCCATCTACTACGTGTGATCATAGTTTCTATATTTCCTTTCTCATAATATTCCTTATTTTAATGTGTCATTGTGTCTGTATCTTAGACTATCTCCAAGTGTTTGAGACCATGGTTTTTACTACTGAATCCATAGTAATAAGAGCAGAACTTGCCGCATAAGAAATAAGTAGTATTTTTAAATGGATGCATAGATGATGAATGAATGAATGAATGGTCACAACCACCCTTGAAGTGAGTTTGTATTGTATGATAGAGATAAGGGAAACTGAATGTGGAAACCATGAGTACTTAATCCATAGTAATATTTTTTTAAGAGCCCAGCTGAGCTCATATTTGTCTGACATGTTCAAAATATCCTGCTACCTAGAGCTATATAGTAAATGCTGTATCTGTCTCATTTTTCTCACCCAACATTACCCCCCCCAAAAAAAATTTAAACCTTTGGGTGATAAAATCATTTCCACCAAATTTAACAGGCAGTGTCTGCAACTTGAGGCTAACAACATTGTTAGGGGAACTCAGCATTACCTTTCACCTTGTGACTTGTCCTTGTTTAACCTTGAATTTGTCTAGCTTTGTCCTGACGTTTCCCTAAAATATTCCTCATGTCTCTTATTTAAAGTGAGATTAATTTTCCCTGGGGTTCTAATATTAATGGCTTTGACATTGATTTGGATTTTCAGAGTAGATTGTTCCCTTGATTCTTAATGAGAATGATACTTGCTCAAAATTCCTCTCTGTGTCTCCATGAGATTAAGGAATTACAATAAAAAATCTTAAATTTTGACCACTACTTTGTAGGCCCCTAGCAAGGGTCAAAATATGTGAAAAACCAAAAAAAAAAAATTCTGAACTTAACAGTTATCTCCTAATTGAACATAGAGAAAAACTAATGCTTAAGAAAATAAGAAAGGGAGTAAAAACTGTGTATTGTTAAAGTCCAGATAAGCTCTGCTGTGACTGTCTGCCAACTCTAGCCAGTGACCAAAAGACACACATGTTATTTCATTACTGGGCATCCATAAGCAGAGTCTGCCAGAGAAGCTGATATAAGCTAAATTAATTCAATCATGTCATTTTCATACCACTCTGCCCTAACTAGGAGTTACCAGAAGCTCATATTCTAGCTCTGGTTCACCCAAGGGAACCACTGTGCTCTTTTGGACCTAGATTTCTTTTTAATTGCACTTAACAAACAGGAAACAAAATGTACATGTCCTAAAGTTTCAGGTTGAACAAACTATAAACAAAGTCTGCTAAATTCATGTCAACCTTTGATTAACAGTTAAGAGCTCCCTTAAATGGATATCTGAATTTCCGGAAAGAACTGGGTTTAGCAGATATATACATAGTTCACATTAAATCTCTGAGAAGTTCAAACTAATGTTCATTTGACATTCTAATTAAAATATTTTGGATCCCCTTGTTTATATCCAGTATATGGTTATAAGTGATCACATTGATGATATTGGTTAGTTTCAGAATCTTATGATGCCTGTTGTATGTCACCTATGAAACTTCATCCTTTCTGGAAATATTTATTAAAGGTGAAATACAGGTCCTTTTCTTAAGTTAGGATCTCACAGTGCAAGATAGAAAATGGTAATACTATGAGATTTTGGGGTTAGCAATTAATGGCTTTCATTTGGGGAATGTTTGACTAAAGGAGATGGGGATACATTAAAATTAGATCTTCTATGTCTATTTAATAACTAAAATTGGTGGATACGTAATAGGATGATTTTCTCCAGTAGCTGTTAAGAGTCCTATAACATTATATGTCCTAAACACACTGGATGTCAAAATCTCCCATACACCTTTACTTATGGAGAAGAAGAAGGCCTAGTACACACACTAGTGATCATTAACATTAATTGAGTGTTTACTAGACCCTTTGCTGAATGATTTACAAACATCTCATTCAATTTTCACTTCATCTCTATGAGGACTCTGCTTTTATTTCCTCTCCTTTACAGGCAAAGCATTGAACCTCAGTAAGTTTGTATTATGACTAAGAGCTGGTATATCCATAAGGTCATAGTATAAAATAGATGGCACACTGAAATTGGACGATTTGAAAAGAATTTATTTACACAAAGATGATTTAAAAAGGTACACACTAAGACAGTGCAGCAACCCAGAGCAAGCAGAGTTGTTAACACCCGTAGTCCCTAAAGGATCATGACCTTCAGGAGTTTCTAACGATTAAAGAGTATTGAACCAGCATCCAGAGTTTTTGTCTCAGCACAGTTACTAACTCTTCTCTATTGTGGGCTCTCTTTTTCTTTATAGGCCTTGGTTTACTCATCTATAAATTGAAAGGGTTGAAAGAGATGATTTGAGAGGTCAGTTCCTTCTTTTTCTAATATCCTCTGATTTTATCTTTATGTAGAAAAATGATCTAAAAGCTCAGTCCTCATTTTTAACATCCTTTGATACCATGTTTAAGGAGGGAATTCTTGGCACAAAGGGATCTGTTACCCAATGACTAGGTAGATCCATCTCCAGTTGAAGGTAGCTGAGCCATGCATGGAGTTATTGGGCTGTCACTGTGCCTATGTCTTTGCAAAAATAGAATAAGAAGTAAATATTTTGTGGTTCCTACAACAAAGCCATTGAAGCTGAGTATCTAGACTGTCTTTTAAAATGAAAAACAAATGTTTGATCTGTCACATACATCACTGTTATGAAAAACAAATTGGCTGCTTCATACAAGCAGCACTTCTACTTTTGATAGGAATAATGTCCACAGTATCATATTGGTGAGAAATGTTAATTCAAACATTCAGCATATTTAGAAGGCAAGATGAAAGATGATCTTTTGAATTAGTTTTGATTTTCAACACATAAACATTTTTTCATGCATTTCGTTTTAGGTTTGGCCACTCTCAGCTTATTCACCAAGTGTGTTATTTTTATGATTATTTAAAAACAAAAGGAGGCAGGAAAAAAATCCATCTTTAGTGAAGAAGGATTCAAGTTCCCTTTCTTGTGTGAGGTGCTGGTTTAGATTTCAGAAGCCATATATAGGCTATCACATTGAGCATTTGGAACAAAACACAAATGTTACCTCATTAACTGATTTCTCTGTGGATTTTTACTCTTCTTCCTTTCATGAATCATTAACAATTCAGCTCAAAGGAAGCAGGGAAGTGTCAGGAGAAGCAGCAGAGCCCCTCAAAAGTAGATTGTCTGCAAGGTAAATGACCCAATATGTAATTGTAACTCTGTTACAATAAACTCATGGGCATGGATTGCAAAGAGGGTGTCGGGTGTCCGATAATTTCATTTAGTACCAAAAAGAGAAATGATAGAGTTGAGAGTTGCTACAACTGATGAAAATATGCACAAGAGGAATTACCTCTTGGTGAAAATTATATGCTGCCGTTATAATGACTATAATTTTTATCAGTGAACTGAAGATGACATTTTTTGTCAGTTATAAATTATGTCTATTAAATGGAAGGTAAGGTAACTGTTAAGTGCACAGTGCTCAAGGCTAGTGGTAAATTTGCTCCTTTCTTTAAGGTGATTATTATTCCTTTGGCCAGGATTGTTATTCTCTACCAAAAAAGGGCTCCTTACAGTTCCAAGAAAGTCTGCAAAAAAAAAAAAAATAACTGAAAATTCTCTTCTACCAAAATATATACATGTCTTTCCAGGTTAGTATTTTGAGCTTGTTTGAAATATTGAAAGATTAGGAAGAAGTCAGGCATTTTCATGTAGGTGACATACATGATTGTGATTCCCTGCATTTTGTTCCCAGATGACATTTAATATACAGTTTCAACTCAAGAAGAATAAAAAGGCTTACAGTGAACCTAAGATAGATTAATATGCTGTTAGTGTGTACTAAGGAAAGTGGGATTGTTAGTAACCTTTTTGTTAAACGTCTGCAGTGAGTAAATGCCTTTAATATGGCATTTTTCTTCAGAGTTGATGAATATGCCAACACTGGAAACATACAGCAATTGGATATTTACCAGCAAACTTTGGATGAATTTTTAAGAGATTTCAAGCTCAGAAAGGATTATTAATCAAAATGAATTGCCTCTTTTAGGCAGGGCAGCCCAAAATGTTGGCAGAATTGGTGTTACATGTATGATGTGATTTGAGAGATACTAAAAAGGCCCATTTATAACAAGTGTCTCGCTTACAGTGGCATGACTACTCTTTTTTGCAGAATTTGAATTTCCAACATTGGATTCATTTCTTAGATTTAAAAAAAGAAGGCTAATCACTTCATCTCCAGCAGAATGCCTACAACAACCTTGACTGATGTTACCTGGGAGTAATGTTACCTGTAGCTCAAGAATCTGCCCCCTATTAGTGGAAATCCTTGGTTGGGTTAGTTACTACACTGCAATTCACAGATACCAGAACTACGTGAAAGAATAATGTCAGTTAAGTGTGGAGTTAGAGAGTGTAAGAGTTCTTAGTCAGGAATTGTTAGAGAAGACAAATTGAAACCGGACCGAGTTTTAAGAACTGGAAAGATTGATGCTTGCCTGAAGGTGTTTAATGGTAGAGCCAGGAAGGGGAAACCCTATAGGATGGCCTCTAAAAATAATAATAATAAGCAGAAGGCAGGGTGAATACATGGGAGGAAAGAGTGTTGCCTTTAGGACACTGACTTACCATCTAATGCAAAATAGCCGCTGAAAATACACTGACCACGTAAAACAAGGAAGATATTATTGGTGCTCCAGTTAATTTGGGAAGAAGGTGATAGCAAATGGAAGGCTATTAATGGAAGAGCAAATGTTGAAATTCCATGTGGGAAGGAGTATTGCTTTCTCTTCCAGTTAGTAACAAAGATAAAAATAAAGTAAAAAAGTGAAAGGGGAAAATTCTCTCTGAATACAATTTGGGGAGATGTGTAAGGGTGAATTGTAAATTTGACAACATTCTATGCAAAATAGTTATTTTATAAATTTGACTTTTACAGTGATTAGAGAAAAGTAGATTTACTTGAGAGGAGTGAGGCAGATTGGTGGAGAAATAGGGTGATGAAGTGATGATGGGATGGAAAGAACAAAAGATTAGGAGCCAAGATCTGTAGGCCTTTGGTTTGTTGCCTCTATTAACCAATTGTGGCATTTTTGCATCTTACTTTGTGTCTTAAATGAATCTTGGGACTCAAAATCACATGTGTTTTCCTCATCTCATTGATTTTGGGAAAAGTTTATAAAATCATGATGAGAAAGAACTTTGAATTGGATAAAATAGCCTCCTCATGTAAACAGTATTCTCACAGTAATATTGACCATAGAATATGTAGGTGGAACTTTAAAGTGGATTCTTATGTAAAGAGGCCTCTAAAGCTGTGGTTTTGGAACTTAAGTGTGTGTTGTTAGCCATTACTAATACACTGTTTCATGTGTTTCTTTACATTCTTCTTGGCTACAGTGTAATATAAAAGGCCATGAGTTTGTTTTTTCTTTTTTTTTTTTTACATCCACAGGCAAAGTATATCACAGCTGTTCAATATATATCTATTTGATTAATGCATAAGCCCCAATTCTTACAGGGGAATTGAAACATGGATATTCTAGTACTTTGTTTGAACAATGAAGAAAGAATTTATACAGAAGAAATATCATAGATTTGATTAAATCAGTGATAATATGCATAAAGTGAAGGAACATTAATTCACACAATGAACATGGGTTTAGCACTAAATAAATGACAGGAACAATTACAAACAGGACTCAAAACATGAGTCTTCAAATGAAAGAGATTGTAGAATGTATTCCCATGGCAAGGAAGAAATTTCTTAAGGGGACATTTTCTCAAATGAAGGAAAACTAAGATAATTTGTTGTTAGCAATCCTACCCTTAAAAAATTACTGATAGGGAGACTTCTGGGAAGATGGCGGCATGAGCAGGGCAGCAGAAATCTCCTCCCAAAACTATATATATCTATGAAAATACAGCAAATACAACTATTCCTAAAAGAGAGACCAGAATACACAGGAAAGTGCACAGCGTGCAGCTACACCTGAGAGGACAAAGCACACCGCGAGGTGGGTAAGATACGGAGCCGCGACCCCACAGGACCCAAGCACTCACCCACCCCAGCGCACCAGCGAGAGGAGAGGATTCAGAGCCGGGAGGGAGTGGAAGTACACCCCGCGAAGTAGCTAGCCCCGGGGATCTGCGCGGGGAGCGCTGCCACACATCGAGTGGTGTAGCGGAGATTGGAGAGACAGAGGGTGTAGGATCTGAGCGGGGAATGCAGCCGGCTCCCGGGAAGGAAAAAAAAAAAAAGAAAACCGCGCACTTTTTTCAGCGGTCTTAAAGAGACAGGAGCCCAGCGGAGGAGCCGGATCGCCCCGGCACACTCAGCTGAGCAGGCTGGGAGTCCTGGGGAGTTTCAGAACCCTTAGCTGGGGATGGGGAAAGGGTGGCCACACTTAGACTTCCCACAAAGATCAACAGCCTCCCATTCGTTCCCACCCTGGCCAGAGCTATAAAGGGCCCTGTGGAGCAGCGCGGCCACGGCTGCGGAATAGTGGAGCAACAGTGCCACCTACAGCATCCCCACAGAATCTACTCCCGGTGGGCGTTTTTTGTTTTTTTGTTTTCCCTTTTTCTTTTTAAAGTCTTAAAGAGCCCAGCTGACATACGTGGCAACTACCAGCAACCACTTCTATAGCCATGAAAAGACATAGGAATATTGTCCAGACTAAGATCAACCAGACAACCCCAGAGAGGGAGCCTGAAGGGATAGAAATGTACAGTCTTCCTGAAAAAGAATTCAGAATAAAAGTCATAACCATGCTGATGGATCTACAGAGAAATGTGCAAGAGCTGAGGAATGAAGTGAGGGAAGTGAGGAAAGACAATGCAGAAATCAGACAAGCGATGGACAGGTCTAACAGCAGACTGGATGAGATGCAAAAGACTGTTAATGGAATAGAAATCAGAGAACAGGAATACAGAGAAGCTGAGGCAGAGAGAGATAAAAGGATCTCTAGGAATGAAAGAATATTAAGAGAACTGTGTGACCAATCCAAACGGAACAATATTCGCATTATAGGAGTACCAGAGGAAGAAGAGAGAGAAAAAGGGATAGAAAGTGTCTTTGAAGAAATATTTGCTGAAAACTTTCCCATGCTGGGGAAGGAAATAGTCTCACGGTCCACGGAAGTCCACAGATCTCCCAACACAAGGGACCCAAGGAACACAACACCAAGACACATAATAATTAAAATGGCAAAGATCAAAGATAAAGAGAGAGTATTAAAGGCAGCTAGAGAGAGAAAAAAGATCACCTACAAAGGAAAACCCATCAGACTACCATCAGACTTGTCAACAGAAACCTTACAGGCCAGAAGAGAATGGCATGATATATTTAACGTAATGAAACAGAAGGGCCTCGAACCAAGAATATTGTATCTAGCACGATTATTATTTAAATATGATGGAGGGATTAAACAATTTCCAGACAGACGAAAGTTGAGAGAGTTTGCCTCTCATAAACCACAACTACAGGATATCTTAAACGGACTGCTCTAGAGGGAAGCACACCTAAGGCTAAAAAGATGTCACCAGAGAAAATAAAATCATAGCAAAGAAAGGAGACCATCCAAATACTAACTAAAGGCAAAGAATAATACACCTAGTATATAAAGAATGGAGGAGGAAGAATAAGAAGGGAGAGAAATAAAGAAACATCAGACGGTGTTTACAATAACTTAACATTCTTCTCAAGTGCACATGGAACATTCTCTAGAATAGACCACATACTAGGCCACAAAAAGAACCTCAGTAAATTCAAAAATATTGAAATCCTACCAAACAACTTCTCAGATCACAGAGGTATAAAACTAGAAATAAATTTTGGAAAGAAAACAAAAAGGCTCATAAATACATGGAGACTTAACAGCATTCTCCTAATTAATCAATAGGTTAAGGACCAAATCAAAACAGAAATCAAAGAATCTATGGAGACTAATGACAACAAGAACACAAAGCCACAACTTCTGTGGGACGCAGCAAAGGCAGTTCTAGGAGGAAAGTATATTGAAATCCAGGCCTATTTAAACAAGGGAGAACATTCCCAAATGAATAGTCTAAAGACACAATTACTGAAATTGGAAAAAGAAGAACAAATGAGGCCCAAAGTCACCAGAAGGAGGGACATAATAAAGATCAGAGAAGAAATAAATAAAATTGAGAAGAATAAAACAATAGAAAAAATCAATGAAACCAAGAGCTGGTTCTTTGAAAAAATACACAAAATAGATAACCCCCTAGCCAGGCTCATTAAGAGAAAAAGAGAATCTACACACATAAACAGAATCAGAAATGAGAAAGGAAAAATCACGATGGACCCCACAGAAATACAAAGAATTATAAGAGAATATTATGAGAATCTATATGATAACAAGCTGGGAAACATAGAAGAAATGGACAACTTCTTAGAAAAATACAAACTTCCAAGACTGACCAAGCAAGAAACAGAAAAACTAAACAGACCAATCACCAGCAACGAAATTGAATTGGTAATCAAAAAACTACCCAAGAACAAAACCCCCAGACCTGATGGATTCACCTCTGAATTCTACCAGACATATAGAGAAGAAATAACACCGATTCTCCTTAAAGTTTTCCAAAAAATAGAAGAGGAGGGAATACTTCCAAACTCATTCTATGAAGCCAGCATCACTCTAATACCAAAACCGGGCAAAGACCTCACCAAAAAAGAAAATTACAGACCAATATCCCTGATGAACGTAGATGCAAAAATACTCAACAAAATATTAGCAAATCGAATTCAAAAATACATCAAGAGGATCATACACTATGATCAAGTGGGATTCATCCCAGGGATGCAAGGATGGTACAACATTCGAAAATCCATCAACATCATCCACCACATCAACAAAAAGAAGAAAAAAAAACACATGATCATGTCCATAGATGCTGAAAAAGCATTTGACAAAATTCAGCATCCATTCATGACTAAACCTCTCAACAAAATGGGTATAGACGGCAAGTACCTCAACATCATAAAGGCCATATATGACAAACCCACAGCTAACATCATACATAACAGCGAGAAGCTGAAAGCTTTTCATCTAAGATCGGGAACAAGACAGGGATGCCCACTCTCTCCACTGTTATTCAACATAGTACTGGAGGTCCTAGCCACAGCAATCAGACAAAACAAAGACATACAAGGCATCCAGATTGGTAAAGAAGAAGTCAAATTGTCACTATTTGCAGATGACATGATACTGTACATAAAAAACCCTAAAGATTCCATTCCAAAACTACTAGAACTAATATCCGAATTCAGCAAAGTTGCAGGATACAAAATTAACACACAGAAATCTGTTGCTTTCCTATACACTAATGATGAACTAACAGAAAGAGAAATCAGAAAAACAATTCCATTCACAATTGCATCAAAAAGAATAAAATACCTAGGAATAAACCTAACGAAGGAAGTGAAAGACCTGTACTCTGAAAACTACAAGACACTCCTAAGAGAAATTAAAGAGGACACTAACAAATGGAAATGCATCCCATGCTCTTGGCCAGGAAGAATAAATATTGTCAAAATGGCTATACTACCTAAAGCAATCTACAGATTCAATGCAATCCCTATCAAAGTACCAACAGCTTTCTTCAATGAACTGGAACAAATAATTCTAAAATTCATATGGAGCCACAAAAGACCCTGAATAGCCACAGCAATCCTGAGAAGGAGGAATAAAACAGGGGGAATTACGCTCCCTAACTTCAAGCTCTACTACAAAGCCACAGTAATCAAGACAATTTGGTTTTGGCACAAAAACAGACCCACAGACCAGTGGAACAGAATAGAAAATCCAAACATTAACCCAAACATATACAGTCAGTTAATATTTGATAAAGGAGCCTTGGATATACAATGGGGAGATGACAGCCTCTTCAGCAGCTGGTGTTGGAAAAACTGGACAGCTACATGTAAGAGAATGAAACTGGACTACTGTCTAGCCCCATACACAAAGGTAAACTCAAGGTGAATCAAAGACCTGAATGTAAGTCATGAAACTATAAATCTCTTAGCAAAAAACATAGGCAAAAATCTCTTGGACATAAACATGAGCGACTTCTTCATGAACATATCTACCTGGGCAAGGGAAACAAAAGCAAAAATGAACAAGTGGGACCATATCAAGCTGAAAAGCTTCTGTACAGCAAAGGACACCATCAGTAGAAGAAAAAGACATCCTACAGTATGGGAGAATATATTCATAAAAAACGTATCTGATAAAGGGTTGACATCCAAAATATATAAAGAACTCATGCACCTTAACAAACAGAAAGCAAATAATCCAATTAAGAAATGGGCAGAGGACATTAATAGACACTTCTCCAAAGAAGAAATTCAGATGGCCAACAGG
The DNA here is from genome assembly GCA_032199065.1 of Smutsia gigantea. Taxonomy (NCBI): domain Eukaryota; kingdom Metazoa; phylum Chordata; class Mammalia; order Pholidota; family Manidae; genus Smutsia; species Smutsia gigantea. Next base: position 11,712 of record JAVSCE010000032.1, read on the forward strand.
CACATGAAAAGATGCTCCACATCGCTAATCATCAGAGAAATGCAGATTAAAACCACAATGCGATATCACCTCACACCGGTGAGGATGGCCAACATCCAAAACACAAACAACAACAAATGTTGGCGAGGATGTGGAGAAAAGGGAACCCTCCTACACTGCTGGTGGGACTGCAAATTAGTTCAACCATTGTGGAAAGCAGCATGGAGGTTCCTCAAAAAACTCAAAATAGAAATACCATTTGACCTAGGAATTCCACTCCTAGGAATTTACCCTAAGAATGCAGCAGCCCAGTTTGAAAAAGACATATGCACCCCTATGTTTATCGCAGCACTATTTACAATAGCCAAGAAATGGAAGTAACCTAAGTGTCCATCAGTAGATGAATGGATAAAGAAGATGTGGTACATATACACAGTGGAATATTATTCAGCCATAAGAAGAAAAAAAATCCTACCATTTGCAACAACATGGATGGAGCTAGAGGGTATTATGCTCAGTGAAATAAAAAAAAAAAAAAAAGACAGGTATCAAATGATTTCACTCATATGTGGAGTATAAGAACAAAGAAAAAATACTGAAGGAACAAAACAGCAGCAGACACAGAACCCAAGAACGGACTAATAGTTACCAAAGGGAAAGGGACTGGGGAAAATGGGCGGGAAGGGAGGGATAAGAGGGAAAAAGAGGCATTACGATTAGCAGATGTAATGTTGGGGGGGCACGGGGAGGGCAGTACAACTCAGAGAAGACAAGTAGTGATTCTATAGCATCTCACT